>SKCR01050895.1:0-45766 GCA_019454045.1 Zanthoxylum bungeanum | reverse complement strand
TGGGTCACTTCCCGAAGATTCACCGATGACGTATGACTCACACATAATTAATCTGGGATTAATTATAAGAGAGAAAATTAATCTATGAGTAATTGCAGAGATATTTTATCTGGGATAAAATACTATTTGAAGAGAGAGAACGATTAATTTGGAATTAATCGATAAATAATATATTTGATGTATTATACGAAATTAGATTTCGATGCGGAATTAAAATTGGATTTTAATTCGGGCAAACGAGTTAATTTAGAATTATTTCGCTAGGGACGTGAATAGTAATTTTGCTAGGCATAATTCTTTAATTAAATTTGATTTAATTACGTCGCAACAGAAAATTCGTTAATTCGGAATTAGCGAACCCGAGCCCGGAGTATTTGCGGGCCCACTCGGATTTTGAATCAAGTGGGGCCTACAAGTCACATCAACTAGTCAACTTTGTTACTTTATGGTGATAGAAGTTGGTGGTTGTTTTTTATACACTCTTTGTGATTTGGAATGACTAATACCAAATGTTTGGTTTTTGTAAATGATAATTGTTTTTTGAAATTAATTATCATTACACAAAATATCACTCTCTCTCTTATTTTTCCTCTCCATGGCCGAAAGTTGGCCTTCTCTTTTCTTCTCCAATGCCGTGAGCCTAGGGCTCATGGCTTCTTGATTTTGATTCAAAAATCTAAGGTGTTAGCACACCCAATGGGTCATTCAAAGGTGATAGGGAAACCTATCTATGAGCATGGAATCAACACTTAAAGCTTGGAGCTTGAAGATCAACACAAGGAGCACAACAAAGGGCTTGGCCGAATTCCATGGAGCAGATTTTTTGTTGTCTTCGCATCGCAAAAGCCGATCAAAATGAGTATTTTCGCTAGTTTACTTTGTGTATTCGCACATTTCATTGCTTAATTTGATCTTGGTTTGACCTAGAAAACCCACAATGGTGTTTTGGAAATATTAATTTGACTAATTAATTATAGCTAATACACTTTAATTGATTAAATTATGATATTTGGGATATTGGAATTAATTAGTTGGCTAAATTTGGAATTGGGCTTTAAATGTTGTATTTGGGCTTAATGGGCTTGGTTGGGCCAGTTTGGTTTAGGTTAATTGATTGGATCCAATTGGCCTAAAACCATTTCCATAAAGTCCAAATATGATTAATGGGCCTTTAAAATTTTAATTGGGCCTAATGGGCCTAAATTGATTTTTGGCAAAAGGGTGATTTATATTGGGCTTTTGTTGCCAAAGTCCATGCCTTATAATTAATTGAAAGCCCATTGGACTTTAATTAAATTGAAATTGGATGTTAATTGGGCTTTGAGACCCGTTAAGATTAGATTTATAATCTAAGTCACAAAGGCTCATTAATAAAGTGTAGTTATTTAATTTGGAATTAAATAAAGAATTAGTATTGAATACAAATTAAATTTGATTTAAAATTGTAGTTTAATATAATTCAAGAATTCGTACTTTGAGTACTTATTATTAACGAGTTGGACTCGCGCAAATCAAATCGTTGTTTGAACATTGGATGGTCATTAATTTCAGATTAATTAATTGGATTAGATTGATTGATAACATGCTTTGTGTGAATACATGGATGTGATGTATGAATAATGTATATCGGATGGATATTAGATGGGTGAGGGCAATTTTGGAAATTATTGTAAAAATTTAGAATTTATGAAATTGGAACTGCGTGTCCAGCCTATTACCTCTTGATTCTTTGTATTTATCTCTCACCTATTCCCCTCAATGTAAATGAGGTTTCTTTAGAAGTGTTATGTAATTGGGTAGAAGTAATATTTGTGCTAGCGGGAGAGAGGAAAGGGAGATTTGTTCTAGGAACAAAATGTTTTAAATATCCATCCGCATATCATTATTAATTTATTGTCGCGCCTTATTATGCTTTTAGAATGCATGCTTAAGGTGTATGATGAGACCTAATCAAAGATAATTAATTGGTTGCCAATTACGCAAAAACCCTAAGCAAATATTAAGCGTTTTTCCTTCCATTGAATGATTCATTCTCAAGATCCAAGATTGGCACTGGTTTGTTGGCCAAAGTCAAGACCTTTTGTCCATCGCGGATTTGTTTGAATCATGAAGGCTTTGTTCCGTATCGCATGTCTTGTACAAGTTGTGATTTGTGGGCCAAAGTCAAGATCACTTCTTGTCCATCGACATCAATTATGAAGCTTTCCAAGGTCAATGGGTCCCGCTTAACTGGAATCATTATGTTTGTGTGCCAAAGCCAAGGCTTAGTTGATTCAGAGGAAAAAGGTTAGGGAATATATCGGATATATTTGCATATATTAGATATATATTTCGGACTTGGATGTCCACCTACTGGATCTAGGAATTGGATATGATCCAATTGATCTTAGAGATCTACCTAGTTAAATATCATACAACTTATTGACCAAAGTCAAGGTTGTCTGTTATTTAACAGGATCTTAGCCCACTAGGAAACAAGGTTTCACGAGTACTCAACAGAAGGTTAGAGGCTCGCCGAAAAATAGTGGGAGGCAAGTATTAAATTTGCAATTTCATTTAGATACTTGCCAATACGCGCTAATTTCAATTTTTCGTCATTACTTAAATTAATATATAGTTGGACTAATATTTAATTGTTGTTTTAATTAAACAGTTGGACTGTATTCAAACTATTTCATTTATAGTTGATTATATAATTGGATTATAGTAATCAATATATTTGAATTTTAACCAATCAAATTATAGTTGATTATATAGTTAGACTATAGTAATCATTATATTATAGTACCCGAAATCGTTGATTGGATAGTTGGACTATAGCAATCAAGATAAATGAAAGATTAGCGTTTAAAACATAAACCTGGGCAAAAATGTCTTTAAACGACTTTAATTTTCAATTGGGAATAGAACCTCAGGATAGTCCTGGGAATTGAGAAGTTATTTTTTTTGATAGAATTACATCTCGGGCCTAAGCTCGGAGTTGAGTAAATAATAGAACATGAACTTTGGAAGATTCATGTGATGATAACTTTAGTGCTCAATCCTTTATACTTGATGCAATGACACTTTAATTCCGTCGTCAGAATTAAGGATTAGATCATTGTACCATGATGATAAAATTAAAGATCTTCATAGATTTATTCTTAGATCTTAGAAGTACAAATTGAAAAAGAATCTCTTTTGCTCACGTATGTCAGATGGTACATCTGTCGAGCACTAGGTGTCGAAGATGATTGCTGACATCGATCAGCTAGGTTAGCCGGGCATTACCTACATGTTAGAGACTATTAAAGATTTGATCTTATAGTCTCTACCCGTAAGCTGGGGCATGTTCATTATAAACCAAGAGTAAACTCTTGGAGAGTTGATGGCTATGCTCAAGGAGGCACAACTAGAGCTTCTAAAATGGGCAAAGTCAAAATCATCACAGTCTACTAGGAAGACAAATGACATATCCCAAGATGTCTACCTAAACTGTGGCAAACGGGGTCACTGGATGCGTGACTGCCGTATGGACAAGGCAGACATGAAGGAAGTGAAGAGGGGCAAGGCTCCGGCTTCAAGTATGTTTGTCATAAACATGTTCACTATTAGTTTCAAAATTAGATTTTGATACTAGATGTGGTATATAAGATATGTACTGATGTGCGGAATCTGCTGATGAGCAGGATACTGACTTCAGTTAAGATCGACCTGCGAGTCAGAAACGGGATGAGAGTCGCCATTTTAACCGTAGAAACCTACGTTTAGGAACTACCATTCGGGTATGTACTTAAATTAGGAAACTGTTATAATATACCTAGTTTGACTAGAAACATTATCTCTATGATCAGAGTATAACTCGTTGCGGGTATACGTTTATTTTCTAGAACACTAAAGTGTTTTATTTTATAAAGATGATATTGAGATAAACACATTAAATGTAAATAACAGTATTTATATTTTGAATATAAATAAATCTCAAACGTATAACATGACAAACAAATAGCTCAAACTGATTTGATCAGATGAGACTTATTTGTGGCATTGTTGTCTGGGACACATAAACAAAACTCATATATCCACACTTTCGAAGAGTGGGTACTATGACCGATTTGATTCTATTCAAATAATGTCTACAAATCTAGTTTATTAGGCAAAATGCCTAAAACACCTTTTACTTGGTAAAAGTACAAGTGCCATCGATCTGTTAGCCCTCATTCGTAGTGACGTAAGTGGGCCCATGTCTAGCTAGGCTAGAGGTGAATATGAATACTTCGTAACCTTTACGGATGTGGCATCACGTTATTGTTATGTGTTTCTTTTGAAACATGAATCGAAAACTTTTGAAAAATTCAAAGAGTTTCGACACGAAGTAGACAGACAGACCGGCCAAGGTATTAAACCGTCACGGTTAGACCGTGATGGAAAATACTTAAGCAATAAGTTTCTCAATTACTTGAAAGAGTATAGTATTCTTTCACAAATGACTCCTCCCGGAACACCTCAATTGAGCGATGTGTCCAAACGGAGAAACCAAATTTTATTAGACATAATAAGGTTAATAATGAGTCGCTCTGAGCTACCATTTTCCTTCTAGGGATACGCATTTAACAGTGCAACACTTCTTTTGAATAATGTTCCATGAAAATCTGTTTGACAGACTTCATATTAGATATGAACAGGAAAGAAACCGGGTTTTCTCATTCCTAGAGATTTGGGAATGTTGGGCATATGTTTGGATGGTACCAAACTAAAACCCAAATCGGATAAGTGCCTAATTGTAGGTTATCATAGGGAAACCAAAGAATAGTGCTTATACAACTCACAGGAGAACAATGTAATTGTTACTCGCCTTGCGTTTTCCTAAGAGGAATACCTATATGCAGTGGTAAGTGGGATGAAAGTAAAACTCGATGAAAATCAGAGTAATACTGTTCCTGGAACCGAGTCCTAATGGAACATAAATAGTTCATCAAGGATGAAACTATACCACAATCTTCGAATACACAAGAACCGCGTAAGTCGGAGAGAGTCGGAAAACAACCTGGGAGGTATGGGTTTCTGATCTCACCTCATAAAGATGTCAATCTTATTGAGGAACACGAACCGGCTACATATGAGGAAGTGATACAAGGTATCGACTCCCTATTATGGAAAAGTGCCATAATTTTCGAAATGGATTCCATGTATACCAACTAAGTTTGGACACTGGTTGATGTACCAAAAGTCATTGTGCCTATTGGTACTATCTAAGTCTTCAAGGAAGACATAAATGGATGGAAACATACAAACGTACAAAGCTAGGCTTGTAGCGAAAAGGTATCGTTATCAACATTATGTCGATTACGACCAAACCTTCTAATCGTTGCCATGATTAAATCCATTTGGATAATGCTTGCTAATGCTGCATGTTTCATTTATGAAATATGGCAGTTGAACGTCAAAATCACTTTCCTTAAACGGAAACCTTGACGGATTTGTCGTACCAAAACAAGCAAACAAGGTTTGCAAGTTAATTCAATCCATTTATGGATTGAAGCAAGCATTATGTTCTTGGAACCAGCGTTTTGATGTAATCATAATAGTATATGATTTAATTTAAAACGAAAATGATTCTTGTGTATATAAGGAGGTTAGTGGGAGCGTACTAAAAGTGATTGTCCTATATAATGATGACATGTCATTTCTTGGAAATGACATTCCTATAATACAATCGGTGAAAGCTTGTCTTTCATGAAAATTCTCCGTAGATTTCTTGGGAGAAACAACCTTTATTCTAGGAATATGGATCTACTGGGATAGATCTAAATGTTGTTGGCACTCTCCAAGAACTCGTAGATTGAAATATATGTACGTGACCTGGTGTCTCATATGGTTTGAGCATATGGAATCCCAATCAGGGCAATCCAAGTGATAGTCACTGGATTGATGTTAAGAACATCCTTAAGTATCTTAGATGAACTAAGGATGCTTTCTTAAGCTATGGAGAATGAGAACTTGAAGTGACTGGGTTCACCGCTGCAAGTTTCCAAACAGACAAAAATGACTATAAGTCGTAATAAGGGTACTATATAGTTTGAACAACGGAACAATGAGTTGGAAATCTTCCAAGCAAGATACTGTTACAAAATAAACAACAAAAGCGGAATATTGTTGCAGCTAAGGCAGCAATAGAAGCACTTTGGATCTTAATAATCCTAATTAGATTAGGAATAGTTATGTTAGCTGCTGAGCAAGGCTACAGCACAGGCTAAAGAATTAATGGTCTCATCAGCGATCCAAGTATATACTTTAACTATTCATCTGATTCATTCGGATCATATATCGTGGCGATGTGATGATCGAATAAATCGCATCAGATGATAACTTTGGAAATCCACTGACGAAAGCTGTTTCTCAGCAGAAGTTTGAGCGACCAGTACATAGTTCAAGTGTAGGACACTTGAGTGATTGGCTATAGGACAAGTGGGAGATTTTTGGACAATTATGACCCATAGCATCACTATTTGTACAAAACATGGTTTTGTTGTCCAAATTAACTATGTGACAAAGGAAATTTCTCTTTTATCATTTGTAATTGGATTACCGGGATATATAAATGATAAAAGTCCATATGATTAGTTCCGGATTAATAAGATATGAGACAGTATTAATCCACTAAGGTTTAATCATTAAACATCCATAGTCGTAGTATTATCGAGATTGGACATCGATAATGTGGATAGACTAGTATTGGACTTGTGCGTGTTATAGAGCATAACTGCATAGTTCTAATATATTTAAGTATTGGATACTTATGCAAGTGTGATAGGAGGTTGTGTTTACCGATGGTACGGAAACAGCTTCGCTCTGGATAGATCCCTCAGAATTCCATTGGTAGTATGACTATGTGTCTATGGAAGTCCGAATAAGGGTAGGTGTATTTTGTCTTAACCTGAGACTTGCACCGCTAATACTTGCGACAATCAATATACTTTGGTTTTGGTCGTCCATGGCTTTAACAGGTTCTGTGTACGCCTCTTCTGGGTATATTGAGAATCGTAGTGTATTGGGTGTGATGTCAAGATGGAAGTATCACTCCAGTCATATGGGGATAATGATAACGCAGGATACGAAACTAGTACTCTTTAGTACTGCAGTCATCAGGATAATATGACTAAGTCATGATTATCTGATTATAGAGACTAGTTACCAGAGATCCGATATATGCTTCGTACGGGGCAGACATAATTCCAGCCCTAGGCCTTGCATGTGAAATCTGATACTGGATCGCAATACGCAATACTACGTATACTACGGCTGATATAGATTATATATTCCTTTAAGATATTTCTGGAGAATTTGGTAGGCACGGTGCTTTGCTAGAAGCTAACCATGTCTTGTAAATCGGTAAAAACATAGTACTAGGTACGTACTTGTTCGGATAGTCCGACGACCGGATTTACTGCCAACATATCTAGGGATCTCATGGGTCGCTTCCTGAAGATTCACCGATGACGTATGACTCACACATAATTAATCTGGTATTAATTATAAGAGAGAGAAAATTAATCTAGGATTAATTACAGAGATATTTTATCTGGGATAAAATACTATTTGAAGAGAGAGAACGATTAATTTAGAATTAATAGATAAAATAATATATTTGATATATTATACGAAATTAGATTTCGACGCGGAATTAAAATTGGATTTTAATTCGGACAAACGAGGTAATTTAGAATTAATTCGTTAGCGACGTGAATAGTAATTTTGCTAGGCATAATTATTTAATTGAATTTGATTTAATTACGTAGCAACGGAAAATTCATTAATTCAGAATTAGCGAACCCGAGCCCGGGAGTGTTTGCGGGCCCACTCGTATTTTTAATCAAGTGGGGCCCATAAGTCACATCAACTAGTCAATTTTGTTACTTTATGGTGATAGAAGTTGGTGGTTGCTTTTTATACAATCTTTGTCATTTGGAATGACTAATACCAAATGTTTGGTTTTTTTATATGATAATTGTTTTTTGAAATTAATTATCATTACACAAAATATCACTCTCTCTCTTATTTTTCCTCTCAATGGCCGAAAGTTGGCCTTCTTTTTTCTTCTCCAATGCCGTGAGCCTAGGTCTCATGTGTAGGCACTGCATTTTTGCATGTAAGTCCCTCTGATGAGTCTCATTTGGAGACACTACCTTTTAAGTCACGGAAGTCGCGGGAAACGGACGTCGGAAGGGGGAATCCAGAATAAGTATGTCAAAAGATTCAATTCACATGTTCACTGCTTTCGTTCGTGCTGCGTTCGTTAACATGTTCAAACGTCAAGCAGATTACGGGCGTTCATTTAGCATTCGAATCGGTGTTCGAACGGTGTCGGTACTTCTGGTTTTGATGCTAGCCTCACACCCAAGCCCAATTAGCCCACCAAAGCCCATAAAACATATCCAAATTAATAAAACACATATTTAACACATGGTGAAATTAAAACAAATCTAAAAAATCACATACCAAATTAAAATAAATCAAATAAAATATGTCCCTACCTAAATAAAACAAATCTTGTCCCCAATCAAAAAGAAATTTTCCTTGTACAACACTAATTGGTCCATTTCCTTTTCAAACATGGATTCACCATTGCCTATAAAAAGAAGCCCACTGCTCAACCTAATTCCTCCCAATCTAAATAGAAAGGGAAGAAGAAAAAATGAAAGAAAAGTAAGGGTTCAAATCTTCCACCACATGATATGATAACTAAACCAAAGAGAACTGTCGAAGATAAATGCCCCCACTGCAGCAAGATTGTCCAATGGAAGAGGAATTGTCCTGATTAATTGGCTTAAATCAGAAAAGAAAGAGCATCTACTTCAGGTACTTTTATTTTTCCCATTATTGGTATCTCATTAGCTTGTGAAGCTATGTCATCCAGTTGGATTTTAGGTTCTGCTTGTCCAATTCACATTTGCAATTCATTGCAGGTGGTGAAGGAAAATAGACGGCTAAAATCTGGGGAGATGCAGTTGCGATTCGGGAGTGGCTACTCTCTGGATGCAGTTGTTGTGGGTTTATACGAGATTCCCCTACCAGTGGGAGACTTTTGTTGCATTACTGCCTTTTTGTACCGGGATGTATTGCAAACATTATGTCAATTTTTGTATTAGATACTGAAGGATATAATGTAAATATTAAGAATCATTCTTTTTATTTATATGATAGATATAATGTTCAAATCCTAGTTTGTCCAAATGAGCATGGTCATTACATTTTGCATACCTCACAAGATATCTTTAATGCTGGAATTAATAAACGTAAAGTATCTGATATAAATAATACTGAACTGTTGCATATGAGGTTGGGTCATATAGGCTTGAAATGCCTAACCCAGTTGGTTAGGAATGGTTTGATACAAGATCTTACCATTGAGCCTTATCTAACTTGTGAATCTTGCATTCGGGGTAAAATGACCAAAGCACTATTTTCTGGTGTAGGACACTGAGCCGCTGACTTATTGGAACTAATACATTCTGATGTATGTGATCCCATGAGTCACACTGCTCAGAGTGGTTTTTCGTACTTTGTTACATTTACCAATGATCTGTCACGGTACGGATATGTTTATTTATTGAAATAGAAATAGGAAACCTTTGAAAAGTTCAAAGAATTCTGAAATGAAGTATAAAAGCAGACTGGTAAATATATTAAATGTCTTCAATCTGATCGAGGCGGTGAATAAATGAGTGGTGAGTTCATTGATTATTTAAAGGAGAATGGGATTCTCCCTCAATATACTCCTCCGGGTACTCCACGGCACATTGGAGTGTCCGAAAAGAGAAATCAGACTATATTGGATATGGTCCGATCGATGTTGAGTTTTACAGATTTGCCCTATTACTTATGGGGATATGCTCTTTTGACTGCTGGTCATCTTTTGGATAAGGTTCCTTCAAAGGTTGTTCCTACAACTCCGTATCAGATATGGACGAGTAGGAAACCGAATCTTAATTATATTAAGATTTAGGGTTGTCTTGCATATGTCAGGATGGCTCAGCAATATAAGCTTTCGCCTAGAGGGAAAAAGTTTAGGTTTGTTGCATATCCTTCAAATATGAAAGGATATTTATTCTATGACACCGAGCATCGAAATGTATTCGTAGCTCGTTTCGTAAAATTTCTATAAGTAGAATTTTTGTCTAACGGAGGTAATCATAGACAGGTTGAACTGGATGAAGTACAACCTGAAAGCAATGAACCATTGGAGGAACCTGAAGTTCAAATAGATGAGGAACCTTCAACACACACACTCCTTAGGTCCCAAAGGGTGTTTATACCTCATAAATGCCTGTATTTGAAACAAGAAAATAGTCTATATGTTCTATTAATCGAATAGACTAACCTTTACACCTATAGAGAAGCGATGTTGGACATCGACTCCGCGAAATGGCAAAAGGGCATGAAATCATAGTTAGACTCTATGCATCAGAGTCAAATTTAGGACTTTTTTCCGCTTCCTGAAGGATTTTGGTAGTAAATGGGTTAACAAGAGGAAATATAGGACTGACGGAAATGTTGAAACATTTAAGGCCAGACTGATAGCTAAAGGTTACACGCAGCGACCTACTGTCAACTACGATGAAAATTTTTCACCAGTTGCGATACTGAAGTCTATAAGGATTTTGTTGTCTATTGCTACTTACCATGATTATGAGATTTGACAAATGGATGTCAAAACGGCTTTTTTTAATGGGTTTCTTAATAAAGAATTCTATATGGAACAGCCGGAGGGTTTTGTATCCAGTGAAACCTCATGCATGGTTTGTAAGCTTAAGAAGTCTATTTACGAACTTAAACAAACTTCGCGATGTTGGAATCTTCGATTCGATGAGATTATTAGATTGCCTAGTTTTCTCAAGAATAAAGAAGAATCCTGTGTGTACCATAAGGCCAGTGGGAGTTTGATTGTATTTTTGATTCTTGAATTTGATGACATCCTAATCATTGGGAATGATATAGGAATTATGTAGGGAGTCAAAGCTTACCTCTGCAAAAATTTCCCCATGAAAGACCTGGGTGAACCTTCTTATATCTTAGGTATAAAACTCTATAGGGGTATAGAAAGAATGCTTATTGGGTTATCCCAATCAACGTATATAGATAAGATCTTAGAACGGTATAATTTTAGTAACTGTAAGATAGAAAATATACCGTTCAGATATGGAATTCATCTTTTAAAGAAGATGTGTCCACAAACAGAAGATTGGAAGATTAGAATGTCTAATAAACCTTATGTTTCGTGTTTGAGTAGCATTATGTATGCCATGTTGTGTACAAGGCTTGATATACGCTACGCGGTTAGTGTAACCAGTATATATCAGTCAAATCCACGAAATAACCATTGGATGGCTGTTAAATGTATCCTGAAATATCTTAAAGGTACTAAGGATAAGTTTATCGTATATGGAGGAAATGAACTACAGGTTAATGGGTATACAGATTCTGATTTCCAATCGGATCTCGATGATAGAAAGTCTACATCAGGATTCGTATTTACCCTTTACGGAGGTACATTTTGTTGGAAAAGTTCCAAATAGGGGTCTAAGCTGATTCCACCACAGAGAAGGAATACATTGCTGCTTCTGAAGCTGCAAAAGAAGCTGTTTGGCTTAAGAAGTTTATCACAAAATTGGGAGTTGTCCCAAGTATCGTGAATCTAATTTCGTTATACTGTGATATTACTGGAGCCATTATGCAAGCAAAGGAACTGAGGGCGCATCAGAAATCGAAGCATATGGAATGAAAGTACCAAATCATTCGAGAGATTGTGTCGCGAGGTGACATTTTCATGTGCAAAGTCTCGAGTGAAGATGATGTTGCAGACCCGCTCATGAAGACCATACCTCCGAATTTATTTGATAAACATGTGGAGTCGATTGGTATTAAATACAATCAATATTTGCACTAGAGCAAGTGGGAGATTTTGTTAGGGTTGGTGCTCTGAGCGCCAATTTCTTATGTATTTCCCTGTAAATTCTCTTGTAAATATTTTATTAATGAATAAAATAAACAGTTTTTATAATATGAATTCTTTTATAATATGGTAAAGACATAAATGACCATAGATTGATTGGTTATGATACAGTTGCAAAAGCGTCGCAACTAACATTGAACAGTATCATAACAATATCATTTTTTTAACTGTTCCTGGTCAAGGTTTACAATTACTTGGTCAGTAAGTAAACCTACTGAGACTGGTACATGTCGTATATTGGAATATTGGATCATAATGGTTTCTCAATGAACCATGAGTCTCGGGAGACTTGTATAGACACGTAGGTGTTTATATCTGATAAATATTGAACGACTCACCAAAGATTCTTAATAGATGATACACTAACATCAATAAGAATCTACTCGGGTTGAGTAAGCATAGTGATCCTTCGATTTGAGGTACCATTGGGGATGTATGAGGTATCCTCCACACTTTGATGGTAGTCACGTCACCGATCTATTAAGATCAGACCTCCGTCTGTTTGTTGGGTGTGGACTGATCCTCAAGATATCTTGTGCATATAAAGATAGGATCCGTCAATTCTATGTACAGAGCTTAGGTATCCATTATGGAATTAGAAATATGATAAATCCATGGGCCCGTGGTGCATTGTAGAAATGAGTTCTCAATGTTATTTAAGAGATTTCTAATAGGATCGTCGACGGGATTATACGTATAGGGATTTGATGTTTATATCTATATCTCTGGGATAATCCAGATACCTGTGACAGAAGGATTATACGTATACAATGACCTCGACCTATATGGTTCATAGAGTTTATCCGTGTTCGTCATAGTTTACGGGTGGGTAGATTATGGACACGAAATTTGATTTCGTGATGGATATGCCTGAACCTATAGAGTCTCACTATTGAAATATACTCGTAGAGAACTATGGTAACTTTTATAAATAATACTGATTATTTATAAGTCGTTTAACGGTTAAACAATAATACATGTGTTTGGGATCTTTCGGCCAATTGTTAAATGTCAAATTGTGATATTTGATATTTATAATTAATATATTTATTTTAATTATTTAATGCAAATATAATACATATATTTAAGATATTTGTATTTAATTATTTGATTATTTAAATGTTAAATAATTAAATATTAAATATCTTTTTTACTTTATTAAAGTAAGAAAATGGGCTTTATTGAATTGGTTGGAATGGCCATTTTTAATTGGTATAAATGGCTTTATTTAATTAGTACAAGTGTCGTATTTAATGCATAAATACAACATTTTAAATTAAATCATTTTCCAATTTAATAAATGAAATAAAAAAAATTTAAAAATTCTTGATATTTTTTCTAGTAGTTTCGGCCACTAAAAAATAAAATATATAAGGCATTTTTTCATTTTTTTTATTATTCAAGATCCCTAAAATCAAATACAAAGTTAGTTTGAGAGAAAAAAAAAAAAAATCAAAGAGAGAAAGAAAGAAAATGGAAGCTTGGAAATCTTAGGAATTGTAAGTTTTTCTTACTTTCTTCTGCATGAAAAAAGTTTCTATCATTCTAGGCTTCAATATGTGTAGCTTAGATTTTCTCTACTTTTTTTTGTATGTATTTTGATGGTTGGGAACTTGGTTAAAAGATGGAAGCCTGTAAGTGAATTTGATTAATTTGGTGTTAATTTGTCAATTTGTGGAAATTATAAAATTAGGGTTAATAACCCTCTCCAAATTTGGGGCTTTTCATATATGTGATGTAATTTGATGTATATATGATGTATATTAAATTTGGGAATTATTGGATTTGATATTGACATGTTTTGAACTAAAATGACCAAATTGTAAATTCTTGAAAGTTTAGGGACCTCTCGGAAATATGTAGAAAATTTGTTTTCTTGAGCTGCAAATTGTATTTTCATGTATAAGACATTTATAAATCATTTTGGGATTTATTTGGAATCAATTATAATTTTATTTGACAATTTAGGACTAAAATGATTAAATACAAAGTTTATGGGCTAAACGGAAATTAATGAAAAATTTGATTTTTGGGTAAAATTTCAGTTTTTAAGTATTGAGTAATTGAAATAAATTAGTTTACTTAATTACCCAAGAAAAATTATTGAAATCAGATAATTTTGATTTTCTGCGTTCCGCTGCGTTTACCCGGAATTGCCGCCTAAAACCCGAACAGTTTCGGGGCTGGAATTTTGTCTAAAACAGAAGCAAAATTTCAGTGCTACTGCTGGTTACATTCGGCCACTCAAAGGGAGTGGCAGAAAAATTGTTCAAGTCCGATCCGTGCGACTAAGCCATTTCCGCTACGCAAGGAAAGCGTTTCCTATAATTGACATCGAGAGCAAGGTTGAAAAATGTTCTTAACCCTTCTTTTTTTCATTTGAAGAATTTTTTATATATATTTATATAAGTTATAAATATTGAGTTGCATGTTTCGATGAGTAGGCACATAATAATATTCATGTGATGAATGGTTATTGTTTTACATGTGCTGAATGGATTCTGCATTGGTTGTAAATTTTTTCGGCTCTTATTTTTATGTTGGTTTTTATTTTGGAATGTAAGACCATAAGGCCATTGTTTACATTGTTGTATTTTTATTTTCCATTGTAAAATTTCAATTGTTGTAATTTGGAGCTTCAGAGTCGCAAAACGAGCCAACACCACCTTGGAGCGTGATTTGAAGACCAATGGATGCCTTGGAATTTTTTGTACTAATTAGATTAGTATAGGAAAAATAAGAGCCCGGCCAATGCAAAATAATTTTTGTGTTATATGTATGTTTTAATTCGAAATTTTTGAATAACATGTCATATAGATTAAGGTGTCTACTGTTGCATTTCACATGCCATAACATGTTTTAGATGCATTATCATTATAGACATGAAATAAAATTTTATGTGATTTAAAATGTTTAAATCAGAATATGATATGCATGGAAAAACAATTTATTGAATTAATTGGTTTTATGGTTTAAAATTTGAATTCTTATATATTGGGCTTAATAAATGCATAATAAATTCCATTGGTATATAAGATGGAAACCCGGACATAAATTCCATATCCGAATCTGAATGGATGGTAATGTGGTATGCACTCGGGATACAATTCCACATACCATTGGATTTTATAACGCACAAGATTAATTAAATAGTTTAATATAAATCTCGTCCATTTTATGATTCTAAAATTTTAAACCAATTAGTGCTCTAGTATTTTAAGAGTTAAAATATAATAGGTCACTAATTCCACTCTAATGGAAATTAGTGATACAAATTTTAATAGTTAAAATTGGTTAGCTCACTTATGTTGAACTAGTGTAAATAAGAGCTATGATTTAGCAGCCATAAATTTATTCACACTAGTTAAATTAAAATATTAGATATTTTATAAATAGAAACCTTAAACTCAAAATAGTGAATGGGAGATGGATATACGATAGTATATCTGAGATCTCCATTGTTAGTCCGAAAACGTGAGATTCAAAAAGGCGCCTCGAGACGACTTTGCTTTCGTCCCCTTACAGATTGTGTCCATTTTGGGTCAATATCAGGTTTGGATTCAGAAAGGATATGAATTCTAGATGTATCTGGTGAACTGACCTACCCTACAACGGCACTTCACTAGTTAAGTCCAAGGGTCTCGAAACGATGGGTCACACTCACAAAGGAATGATTAACTGTTAATCTAAATTCCTTGATCGAATCAAACGATAGTTGGTTAATATAGGAATAAGAGTTATTCCCACATATATTAATCAATTGAGATTGTCTCAATCAATCATGAAAATACTTGACCTACCCTACGGCGGCACTTATTTGTGGGATGATAGATTTCTGTGGCATAGTAATTCTCTTAGGTTTCTAATTCTTTATCCATGGTTCATGCATCTTGTTTAATTTTATGGCAAAATTGTTTGATAATTTTAATAAGCGATGAATGAATGTTAAATGCATGTTTATTTTTTTTTTAGCCATGGTTTCTCCAATTATTTCCATACTCTCAAATGATAAATTAATGGGAGAAAATTAAGTTAAGTGGAAAAGTAACATGAATCCTATCATGATCTGCGAAGACCTAAAGTTTATCTTGACGGAGGAGTGTCCTCCCGAGCCAGCCAAAAATGCTGACCAAATTGTACGCGATTCCTACCAAAAATGGGTCGCAGCTAATGAGAAAGCCCGCTGCTACTTACTAGCAGGGATGTCTGAGGTTCTTGCTACAAAGCATGAACCTATGGCTTCAGCATCTCAGATGATGGAGTCATTACAGGGCATGTTCGGACAGCCTTCGGAGCGCTAACGTCATGAGGCTATGGTCTTAGTGATGACTACTAGGATGAAGGATGGGACATCAGTCTGAAAGCACATCTTGAGGATGATGACCTATCTCAACACTGCTAAAACCCATGGAGCTCATATTGACGAGCGTAGCCAGGTGACCATGTTTATGGAAACTCTTTTGAAGAACTCTAAAAAAAATAAAGAAAGAAACAGACTTACTTGAACCGTAGACTCCTCCAGTCCTCCCTCTAATCTACAAGCTTTTCTCGAACTCAGCAAGTTCTTCCACGTTCTAAAGAGCTACCTAAGTGTGTGGCCACCAAAGATGCACACACCAAAGCCAAAACTCAACGGCAAAACTACGCCTTGAGTGCACGGGTATTTTACCCTTGGTGCTAGCCTAGGAAAATACCTCAAAACTTTTAACTCGAGGTTCCTCTAGTCAATTAGACTTAAGGATCCTCAAAATCAGTGGCTTACTCTTAAACTTTAGAGTTGCTCACTTATATAAAACCAAGATATGAAAGGTTTTGGTGTAGCAAATTCGTAAAGAGTTCTTTCGGTTTATATAGTCCTCCAAAGACAACAAAATTAATTAAGAATCTGATGTGGATAAAAGCTAATTTAATCTTAGCCATTGGATCTTGATTTAGTGGTTTAATGAGATTATAAGAACCTAATAAGAATTTGGGCTGAATTGGAATTAAAAAAAAAATACTATTCATGTTACAATTCACATTACTATTCACGTGAATAGAAATTTTGTTTATTCCAATTCCCAAAGTGCCCCTATCGTCATTCACCAATCCCTAAGCCACTATGGAACCTCATAAATGATCTGTTCAATAATTAAACACATTGAACCATTTATGAACATTTTCTACAACAATCATATATGTTGTTATATTTGTACTGTGCACTATTAACCATTGATTTCGACTTTGTTGTGTGTGACCTTTTGGGTTCCCCTCAAGTTGGACATGAAATGAATCGTGATAATTTAATCGAATATAAATTATCCTCCGATCAGGTGGTCATTCGATTTCAATGACCAAGGTTGACATCTAGCAATATGCCAAGGCCCCCAAATGAGAAGGAAAGATATATATACCCATTATGTATGCGATTTACATATGATATGGTCCATCGCCTCACTGTATCCCCACCGTTTGACCTAGGGTAAGGAAAGTGTCTACCCATATAGTCAAAGGTATGATGTTGATAGTGTCATGAATCGTGCTAACCCAAGAATCTCACATGATTCTTCCGCTGTGGCCACAGTCTCAAGCACTGATCACACATATTAACCTGCGAACTAGAATACAACTCTTATAAGAAAATATTATCCGAGAGAGTGGCGATTCTTTGTTGTATCTTTACAAACTTCATGTGTTTCAACAAATGACCCAATCATACCCTTATGACCGGATCTTTTGAACCGGGGAAGGATAATGTCAGTTATTTGATCCACACATAAGATTGTAAAGACCTTAAGTCAAAGGACTAGTCATATACTCGATACATGAAAGTTCTCATAGACATATAGGATAAACACTCCATATGAAAACTTTATGTGGTCAGTTCGATGGACAAGAGCAACTAATGCTTCCATGTGATACACCAAGCGGACGGATCTCCGCTAGTAGCCTATGAGATCTACTACCCTACTTAAGGCAGATCATATCATCATGCTAGTCTCTCCTCTTTGTGAACGCCCAGATTATTCACAAAACTATGACTATGAACATTTAAGAATAATGATTCTCATAAGGCGTGGAAGCCATCGTCTTATTACTCCAAGGGCTTTATTACAATGTTGATGATTTAATATAAGTTATGTAAGACATGTATAATAAAGATTGCCATTTTATTAATTAATGAAAATATTACAAATACATGTACATATAGCCCATCCACAAGTTGGGTATAGGGCATATCCCTAACAATCTCCCATTTCCACTATAGCCAACTAGTATGAATCTGGACATCATACTCTCGGGTGTGCCTATTATGATTTTTTTGAGTTGGCCATTTAGTCAGAGAATCTGCAAGATTATCTTCTGTGGGTATTTTCTATATAATAATTTCTTTTCTCTCAACAATCTCCCTGATGAGATGAAATCGCCTGAGTACATGCTTGGATTTCTGGTGGGACCTTGGTTCCTTTGATTGAGCAATGGCGCCCGTGTTGTCACAGTACATCGTGACACCATTCTTTATCGCGAGAAGCACTTTTAGCTCCGTGATGAACTTCTTTATCCAGACTACTACTTTAGCTGCCTCAGATGCTGCAATATACTCGGCTTCAGTGGTGGAGTCCGCTGTAGTTGACTGCTTTGAGCTTTTCCAACTTACAACACCGTCATTTAAAGTAAACAGATATCCTATTTGCGATATGCTATCATCTTTATTGGTCTGAAAGCTCACATCACAGTAACTAATGACTTTCATCTCAGAACAATCTCTGTATATCAAAAACACATCCTTAGTTCTTCTCAGATACTTGAGGATTGTTTTGACAGCTGCCCAGTGTTGCTCACCAGGATTTGCCTGATACCTACTTGTTATGCTAAAAGCATAAGTGACATCAGGTATTGTACATAGCATGGCGTACATGATCGATCCTATTGCTGAAGCATAAGGGATCATACTCATACGCTCTCTATCTGAAATAGTATGTGGACATTGCTCCTTAGATAATTTTATTCCATGACAAGTAGGTAAATTACCTATTTTGGAATCTTCCATTTGGAACCTTTTCAAAACTTTATCTATGTATGTAGATTAAGAAAGTCCAAACAACCTTTTAGATCTATTACGGTAGATCTTAATGCCGATCCTTCTCCCAAATCTTTCATGGATAAATTCTGAGATAACCATTGCTTTGTGGCTTGCATCATGGGAATATCATTCCCGATGATTAATATGCCATCGACATATAGTACAAGAAATACAACAACACTCCCACTATTTTTCCTATAAACACAAGGCTCATCTACATTTTTAATGAAGTCAAATTCTTTGATTGTCTCATCAAATCGTATATACCAACTTCTGGAAGCTTGCTTGAGTCCATAAATGGATCGTTTAAGCTTACATACTTTATTATGATCAACCTTAGATGCAAACCCCTCAGGTTGTGTCATATAAACTTCCTCTATGAGGTTCGCATTAAGGAAAGCTGTTTTGACATCCATCTGCCAAATCTCATAATCAAAGTGTGCAGCTAGTGCCAGAAAAATTTGAATGGACTTTATAATTGCAAAAGGTGAGAAGGTTTCATCATATTCAATTCCTTGGATTTGTCTATAACCTTTCACCCCCAACCTAGCCTTATAGGTTTGGATGTTGCCTTCTAATCAGTTTTACGCATGTAAATCCACTTGCAGACTATTGGTTTTATCCCTTCAGGTGAATCTACCAAGTCTCAGACTTGATTCTGATACACAGAGTCTATTTCGGATTTCATGGCCTCAAGCCACTTGACTGAATCAATGTCACACATTGCTTCGTCATACCTGGTGGGATCGTCATTATCAATGACTTGATCATGTTCCACATCAATATGGAAACCATATCTTTCGGGCTCATGTCTTTCCTTACCAGACCTTCTGAGTTCATAACCTTTTGGTTGTTTCGTCGCTTCCCTTTTGAGGGGCCCGGGGTTTAGTTCTATTTTAGTTTGTTATTCTCGTACCTCATCGAGGTGAAGTCTACTCCCACTATATTTCTTGAGTAGGAATTCATTCTCTAGAAATTAGAATTTAGTGAGAAATGTTTTTTTGTTCATTTGGGACGTATAACACGTATGCTCTTGAGTTCAAGGCATATCCTACAAACTTACATTTAACTACCCTATCGTCCAATTTTTTAGTTTGTGTGAGCTTGACATATGCGTCACATCCCCAAATTCTTATATAACTAAGACTAGGATGTTTCCCAGACCATAACTCATATGGTGTTTGACTAACAGTCTTGGAAGGAACTTGGTTTAGTAGTAGTATTGCAGTTTCTAAAGAAAAACCCCAAAATGAAATAGGTAGATCCATGTTTGGCATCTTTGATCAGACCATATCTAATAATGTCTGATTTCTCCTTTTGGAGACCCCATTATGCTGTGGAGTTCCCGGAGGAGTCCACTGGAAAACAATGCCATTTTCTCTCAAGTAATCTTGAAATTCGTTGCTTAAGTATTCACCACCTCAGTCAAACCTTAGTGACTTAATACTTTTATTAAGCTGGTTTTCTACTTCAGCCTTGAAGTCTTTGAATTTCTCAAAGACTTCAGATTTGTACCGCATAAGGTACACATACCCATATCGCGAATGATCATCGATAAAGGTAATGAAGTATGAGAATCCACCTCTAGCGGTGACTGACATTGGTCCGCATACATCAGAGTGTATGAATTCTAATGCTCCGATGCACGCTGTCATTTACATTTGGAGGGTAATTTGGTCATTTTACCAAGAAACGAGACTCACAAGTTCCATAAGGTTTATATTTGAAGGGTTTGAAATACCCATCCTTATGTAGCTTAGTTAATCTTGTTTCATTGATATGACCTAAGCGATTGTGCCATAGAAGTGATTCATTGAGATTATTAGAGTTAACGTTGTATATATTAGAGGTTGAACATTCTTTGTTAGTTTGTAAGACATAGATACCATTATTCAAAATACCATCTCTATATTTTATTTCATTGAAATAAATAGAACATTAATTACTATTAGGCATGAAAAGCCTTTATTACATAAAGAATAAATTGAAATGATGTTATTTACTAGAGAAGGTACATAAACATAATCTTCTAAGTCTAAAACTAAACCACTCGGCAAAACTAATGAATAAGTCCCCATGCATAATACAGCTAGTTTTGCTCCATTACCCATGCATAAGTCAACCTCCCCATGACAGAGTCTCATACTGTTTCTCAAGCCCTGCACATTGTTACACAAGTGAGTCCCACAATCGGTGTCAAGCACCCAAGTAGAAGGTTCAGAGTTTTGAGAATATAGTTCAATCATATACAACATACCTGAAGCATTGGGCTTCTTGGCCTCTTGGGCTTCCCTAGTTTCCTTGGCTTTCAAGGATCTGCAGTATTTCTTCCAATGACCATTCTTTCCACAAAAGAAACATTTCTCATTTCCCTTTTTCTTCTCCACCTTACCATTGGGCTTTAGGTGATCTGGAGCCTTGGCCTTGCCCTTATTTTTCTTTGGGCCTCGTGGCTTCAGGTCCATACCCATAAGGATGACGGAGGTTTTTAGTTCCGGTTTCAAATCCTTCTCTACTTACTTTATCAGATTGTGCAATTCTGCTAAAGTAGTTTCTTTATTAGACATATGAAACTGCATAATAAAGTTAGAGAATTCTTTTGGTAATGACTGAAGAATTAGATCATGACCTATCTCATGATCCATTATGAACCCGAGGTTGGCCAATTTTTCAATGTGGCCAATCATCTTAAGCACATGTCCACTAACAGATCATTCCTTATACCTTGTTTGGAATAAGGCACATGACACTTGGAATCTCACAGAATGAAAGGAAGTTGCATACAACTCCTTCAAGTGAAAGATGATGGTTTGAGCATCCATTTCTTCGTGAGCGTTCTGAAGTTCGTCCGACATAGAGCCAAACATTATGAAAAATGCTTGCTCATCATCATCGATGTATTTCTTCCAAGCATCAAATGTATCTTGGTCAGTATCTTCTCCGGGTTCAGGGGGAAATGGTCTTTCAAGAACATAGAAAATATTTTCTTGTCGTAAGACAATTTTAAGGTTTCTAAACCAGTCATTGTAGTTGTCCCATTTGAGCTTATGTTCATCAAGGATGGAACGAAGTGATACTCTGTTTTCCATTTGAATGTTTGTGAAATTTGTTAACCCACATGTTAAGAAAAAATGTTAAAATTAGGAATATGTTTTCATTAATATTTATTAATAACATGGGCTTTTAATATTATGAAGTCGCTCCCACTCTATTATTTTAAAATTTTAATCAAATCGCATCAACCTCAATATAATGGATTTCTTGTGGGCAAGGATCTCATTATCATCATTTCATAACTCCGACTAAGGCCGGTCGTTATATAATATGATAATTAGGTAGGTTCCAAACCAATTTATGATATAAATCATAATTCCTTGATCATTGGGTTGGGCAATCAAACATGCCATAGCTTATGCTAGTCCTTGTGGACACCCAATCTTTGCCACTAAGTTATAAGACCACGCCTAAGGGTCACTGCGTCTTATGACTCAGAAAAGTCCAACCATTGTCAATAGTACCATTTAGGGACAACTTGGTATTGGTCAGTCTGGTAAAGCCTAGTCCTGCCAATACGGTTTAAGCCCTTTGGGTCTATACTTTACAATGGGAGGCAATTTTAGACTTAAATTATTATTGTGGATTTTAACAAGTTTAAGTGAATAACTGTCAAATTGATTCCTCCATTGAAAATTCCCCAGATAGGAGGGTGGAGTGAACTCTCTTAAATACCCTTACCTCTTAGGCTTTTATTGCCTTGGTGACAGGAATAAACAATAGATCCTCCAAATTAGTCCAACACTTTAAATATGCTTTAAGTAAGCTTTGAGTAAATGATTATCTAGATGTCTTAACAGTTTTTCCTTTTGGCTATAAAAAAGTAGTGAGTGAAGGAAGACACCAAATCATTATCTAACTCTAGTAATACCTTTGGTTAAATTAACTTTAGTTGGAAAGTTTTATTAACCCCATGGTCCCAACCCACTTGTATCTTTTATAATGTCTTTTATTATAAACAAGTTATTTATATTTATTAGCCTTAAAGGTAATAAATCTCTAAGTTCATCACGAAATAATTACTTAGCTAAGGGATAAGCAATACACTCTCTATTTCTTAGAAAGTCTCTAGATGCTTGCACCCTAAAATAATCATGCCAATTCTAATCATACATTGAATCATCAAGCATATGAGTTTTAATATGTTGGAAATATTTTAGGCATTAAATAACTTTGATTAATATTTAATTATAATATTGTATTTTATTTCATTCAAATAATTTTACTATTCACGTTTTTCTTCAGATGCGTGAACTTTAAATGAAATTTCACAATTCAAATCTTAACCAAATCATACAAAACTTGTGCCTAAAATTATGTTCAAGGTGTTATCTTTCCAACGAGCTTTTGAACACCTAATTTTGAGTTGAAATAAGAGAGAACTAATCAAAACAAAAACGGCGTTCTGATACCACTGTTGTGAAGCGGCCGCTAGTGCGCAACGGAAAATTAAAATTATTATGCCGCTTTCCCTTTGCCCAAGACCCATTTTTTTTTATTATTCTACAAGCCTAGGCATGTTATTATATATTCTAAGCATAAAACTCATAAAACATTCAAATAACATAAACCTAAACATGGCAACTATCATAAGAACTCTAAATAAAATAAAGAAAGAAAAAGACTTACTTGAACCGTAGACTAATCCAGTCCTCCCTCCAATCAACAAGCTTTTATCGAACTTAGCAAGCTCTTCCACGTTCCAAAGAGCCACCCAAGTGTGTGGCCACCAAAGATGCACACACCAAAGCCAAAACCCAACGGCAAGACTACGCCTTGAGTGCACATGTATTTTTCCCTTGGTGCTAGCCTAGGCAAATTCCTCAAAACTTTTAACTCCAGGTTCCTCTAGTCAATTAGACTTAAGGATCCTCAAAATTAGTGGCTTACTCTTAAACTTTAGAGTTGCTCACTATATAAATCCAAGATATGAAAGGTTTTGGTGTAGCAAATTTGTAAAGAATTTTTTGGGTTTATATAGTGCTCCAAAGACAACAAAATTAATTAAGAATCTGATGTGGGATAAAAGCTAATTTAATATTAGCCATTGGATCTTAATTTAGTGGTTTAATGAGATTATAAAACCCTAATAAGAGTTTGGGCCGAATTGGAATTCAAAAAAATTAAAAAAATTATTATTATTCACAATGCTGAAAAATATGATCTTAATTTCAATTTTTTTTGGATTTTTCGAAAAATTTTGGACTAAAAATAAAAATAACACACAATTATAAACAAGATACTGATCAATTAATTCCCTCCCTCAAACATAAATGAGACAATGTCCCCAATGTCTTAAACAGTAGAAGAAGAGTTTAGATGATAGTACCTGGTTAACTGAAATTCTACACGGAAAGTTAAAGGTTAAGATCCAGATTATTTCGATGCCTCTTACCATGATCGTCCTCAGACCAATTTATCTTTGAAATGATAGGGTCAATTTGTGGTTCATAGGTGTAGGCACTGTATTTTTGCATATAAGTCCCGATGATGAGTCTCGTATAGAGACACTACCTCTTTGATTGTGAAAGACGCGGGAAACGGACGTCGGAATGGTAAAGTGGGAAATTGGTATTTTTGATGGATTTAACTCGCTTGTTTCGCTTCGGGTTCGCTTGTTGGACCTCTACTTTAAAACACACCAAGCCCAAACAAAAAATAATTAAAAAATATTTAAAACACAAATTAAAATCCATTTAAACTAAATCAAATTAAAACCCAATCCAATTATAACCAATTAAATTAAATTCACAAATTAAATAAAACTAAATCTAATTAAATTAAATTTCAAAATTAAATAAATCACTCACCTAATTTGAATAATTTATTCCCTTAAATAATTAAAATTAAACACACACATAATTAATTGATTTCTTTCCTTTCAAATAAACAATGCAGAAACCCTAACCCTACCCCTCACTATATAAGCATCCAACAAACCCTAACTGCCTTGGCTGGTCTCCCCCTCTCGCATGACTCTCTCCCTTGACCTTCTCGGCAACCATCTCTCTCTCGCCTCTCTCTCTCAAACCAAGACAAAGAAACCCTAAAAGCCACTCACTGAAGTCACCAAGAAACACCCAACAAGGTCACTTTCTTCACGTAACGCACAGCAGCTGCACTCGGCAAACACAAGATCAAAAGACACGCAGCAAAACACCAAAACAAGCAGACACGCCCAAATCCTCCCACATTCCCTTCATATTGCCGCATCCCTTTCACGCCCAAAATCTCCATTGCCACTAACTGCCCCTTGCATCCAGCACAGCCCCTCTTCACGCCTATCCCCTTTAACTTGGCCATAAACCCTCACACATAAGCCTAGTCTCAACACGCCCATTGCCTTCACTGAACCCCTGCACGCCACAACCCCAACTTCACTCAAAATCAGCCCTCATCAAACAAATTTAAACTCCCAGCCATTCACACTTCACGCACCAATGGCACACGCACTGATTACCCATTAGACTCCACTCACACGAATCATCCATAGCAATTAACCCCCATCAGCCCTCAATTCACCCACGCAGCCTACACACACATTAAGCCCTCAATCCACGCATCGACCCCCTGACCTACATACTCCACTCACGTAACCAAGCCACTCAACACACGCCACTAGCCTCAGCCCCCACTCACGTGACTACCCTCCACGCACCTAGCCTTCACACGAGCAGCCTTAGTCCACGCACGTCCTCACTCAGTCCACAAGTCCTCATCAACTTCACGTAGCCACACGTTGCCACTTCAACCCTTCCACTCACAAGCCCACAAAGCAACGCAAGACTGCTCATTCATCATCCACTCACAGGCTGCATAACTAAAACAGTCCAAAAACTCCCCCGAAACCCCCAAAAACTGCACGACTAAAACAATCCTAAAACTGCCCAAACGAGTCTAAATAACCCGCAAAACAGTCCCTTAATTACCAAAAATAATGACCAGAAAATGCAACAAAAACAGCAGCGAAACGGAGTGAAAACAGTAGCCCAGACAGCGAAACAGCGAGGAGGAACGTTGGATTGGTGAACCAGAAAAGTTGCAGAGAATTCTCCCTTCCGACGGCCGTGTAACGCGCTTTCGAGAGACAACAAAAGAGGTTAGACCTGAGGGCACCTTTTTATTTATTATCTTTAATTTATTTTGTTTATTTAAAAAATATTATCGCATGAGAGTCATTTGAAGCATGATGTGATTGTTGGCTGAGCGGAATATGTGTTCCCTTTTGTGGTATATAGGATGGAAACCCGGACTTAAATTTCGTAGCCGAATCTGATTGGACGGTAGTGGGGTTTGTACTCGGGATACAACGCCACATACCACTTAAGAGACACGTATTTCGTCTCATCCAAACTTGTGTTTTAGCATGTTGTATTTCATAGGTTATTTATTTGTTATTAAAGCATGATTAGGTTGTTAGCATGTCATTTATCTTAAGCATGATTTAGTCGATATAAAGTTATTTCTTTATGCATGATTAGGTTTTTTTCACATTAGGGATTTAATTTATATTTATGCTTAGATTCTTATTTATTTTCCGCATTAGATAATTGAGCATGCTTGTGTGGTGATTGTATGTTATTGCGTGTTTACCGTTATGACAACTTACTTTGAAGTATGCGAACTTAGATATAGGTTCTCATTGTTATTATTATGCATGCGGACTTAGGCGTAGATTACTCTTGAGCATGAATGTTGAATAGATTCGGTTAGTTTATTGCACAAATCATATCATCACAAGTGACATAAGTAAGGGACCATTCTGAACCCAACGGTTTGAGGTCTTCCCTTGCGAGGGGTGAGTGCGGCCTTAAATCTTTGTCCCGGTTCACACCGGGTGGTGACTCCATGTTATTTCTCCGGTTTAGTTCCCCCGCGAACTATTCCATACTCCCAACTAGGCCGCGAGTCTAGAACAGCGTCGTCAAGTTTTGTGTCCTACAGTTTGGCGACTCCACTGGGGATAGAGAATCGGCCCCGAAATAATGTCTTGTAATGTTTGGATTTGTGCTTTAATTAACCGTGTCTACAGTGGGTTGAAAGGGTTTAGTTAAAGGAATTGTCAGCGAGATCCTTCGTCACCGAGAGCCTTTGTCCGCACTCCCGTAAACCCGCATGTGAACCTTAGTCATAGAACTAGTAGAAATTATTTTTCTTATATTGATGTTTTGGACCGTCGTCATTTGGATCCAGTTGGACCTTTTGTCAAAAGATGTGAACTTGTTGGGCCATTTAAACTGGGACGAGTTCGTGTCCTTTGACAGTTGGGCTAAAAGCTTCTAAAATGTCGATGGGTCATTTTATGTTTAGGCCTCTTATCATTTGAAGTTGTTTAGCCATGTTATCGCAAAGTGTAAACTTGTTGGGCCTTTTAAACTGGGAAAAGTTTGCACCACGCAATAGTATTATTGAATACTTTAAAATGATAATGGGCCAACTACTGTAAAAAATTTTAAATGGGCTTATATATTAGATACATTGCACATATCTCATGCATCTCATGCATACACGCATCATGTTAACCCCGTGTCTTAAAAGCCATCATAGATAACCGTTGGGTTATATAAAAAAAAAAGGTTTGTCAAGAGGAGTTTAGCAAACATGGATAGCGGGGAAAAGGAAATCGAGAAACAGAAAACCTCACGGTAAGGATAGAAAGACCATTGGGGGGCCTTCAAAAAAATAAAGAAAAAAAAGAAGAGAAAAAAAAAAAAAAAGGAAAAAAAGAATAAGAAAAAAAAAGGGTTGTTTAGTCCTTAATAGTTAGACATAAGTCCGATGATGAAATTGATTGCTTTAGAGTGAAACTATAGAAACGATAAACCCTTGACGTGCTTTTATCTGATGCTTTGATTAATTGATCTATGTTAGACTCGTAAGCACTTGATTATGGTTCTTAGCAGTGAAAACCTGAGTAGTTAGGAAAGTGACTAGTCGAAGAAATTGTGGGTCGGTGAATGACCGTTTGCTTAGATGTCTATCTTGATTTGCTCATGTTATGATGTGTGGTATGGTTGAAAATAAAAGAAAAGTCTCTAAAGAAAAGAAATAAACCGCCTATAACCGATAAGCGTGAAGCTACCCATGGGCGAGTATTAGGACCACCATGAGGAGAAATGCTACCTTAAAGGGTAGGTGTGTTGAAAAAAGAGAAATAAAAAAAAAAAAGAAAAAAAAAAAAAGAAGTTCAAAATGAAAAGAAAAAGAAAGAGACAAAAAAGAAAGAAAACCATAACACATTGAGCATAGAAAAGCAATTGCAGATCGTAATTAAGACATATAGGTTGGTTTGACCCATCGATCATAATTTTTGAAACGAAATCACTGAGTTGGCTTATCTAGGAATAGAGCTACAAAGGAACCTTGGCACACACACACTTTGAGTTTGTCTTAGATCATTTATTCAAAGACTTGGATTTGAGTGGCATTGAGTGTTTTGAAGGTTCTCTGGTTTCATTACTGGGCATTCCTTGAGGATGATAATATGTATAACTATGGGGACTATTTCGTAGCATGTGATATAGTATGATATGGAAAGACCCACCATGTGGTTCATCTTGACCAAGTACAAACAGCGGAGAGCAGAAAGGTAAACCAAGACTGGGGGCGACCAATCTCCCACATCGCGAATCAGGGACATAACAAGATATTGAGCCATGAGACCAGAGAGAAGGTCGAGCAATCACCTGGAGAACTGGCGGAAAACCTAACCCAATGGGATAGGAAATTCATCCATGCATGCATGCATACATGTAACGCACTTGCATTCTTTTTGTGTTTCTGTTTTCTTTGTATTCACAGGTTTCAACGGAGAAAAAAAGAAAGCGGCAAATGCAAGCCAACCAGAAGCAGCAACAATACAGTGTCATCAGTCTCAGGAATGAATCGGAATCAATATCAGTCTCAGGAATGAATCAGACTCAATATCAGTTTGGGGCGAGGCCCACATCACTTTGGGGGCGAGGTCCACATCGTTATCAGAATCAGTCTTACCAGGTATGGCACTCTGGGGGCAAAGCCCACACCTTTATCAGAATCAGTCTTGCCGGGTATGGCACTCTGGGGCGAAGCCCACATTAGCATCAGTAGCAGTCTTGCCGAGTATGGCACTCTGGGGCCGAGGCCCACATTAGCATCAATAGCAGTTCTGCCGGGTATGGCACTCTGGGGGCGAGGCCCACATTAGTTCAGAATCAGTCTGGCCGAGTATGGCACTCTGAGGGCGAGGACCATTTTAGTTCAGCATTAGTTTTACCGAGAATGGTAATCGGAGAATGGAGCAGAGTTCGAGAATGGACAAGCCGAGAATGGCAATCCGAGAATGGAGCAGAGTTCAAGAATGAACAAGCCGGGAATGGAACTCCGAGAATGGAGCAAGGTTCGGGAATAAACAAGCCGGGAATGGCACTATGAGAATGGGGCAAGGTTCGGGAATGGACCATATCACGGTAACGGTTCGGAATTGACCACTTCACAACACGTTTCGGGAATGAACCATCACATCATTATCAGCAGTTATTGGGATGCGTCCCAGGGTCGAGGCCCACTACATCATCAGTTTGAAGGCGAGGTCCCTATTGCCAGCGGTGTTGGGTCGAGGTTCCCCCGTTGTCGGTTGTAGTTCCGGGTCGAGGTGCCCAGGGTCAAGGTGCCCACAACATCATCAGTTCGAGGGCGAGGTCCCTATTGTCAGCGGTGTTGGGTCGAGGTGCCCCTGTTGTCGGTCGCAGTTCCGGGATGCGTCCCAGGGTCGAGGGCCCACTGCACCATCATCACAGTTCACAATCAGTGGTTCGGTAACAGAGCCCAGAGGTCGAGGTGCCTCACCACCATATCTACTACATCAACAAATCAGTTCGAAGCAGTGGGCAAACATGTGGCAGCTGGCGAGCCAGGTAAGTGAAAATACATTGCACGTACTTTGATAGGATTGTCATTGTCACACACTGCATAAGTCCCATCAAAGTAGGGGCGACTGTAGGCACTGCATTTTTGCATATAAGTCCCGATGATGAGTCTCGTATAAAGACACTACCTCTTTGATTGTGAAAGACGCGGGAAACAAACGTCGGAAGGGTAAAGTTGGAAATTGGTATTTTTGATGGATTTAACTCGCTTGTTTCACTTCGGGTTCGCTTGTTTGACCTCTATTTTAAAACACACCAAGCCCAATCAAAAAATAATTAAAACACAAATTAAAATCCATTTAAACTAAATCAAATTAAAACCCAATCCAATTATAACCAAATAAATTAAATTCACAAATTAAATTAAACTAAATCTAATTAAATTAAATTTCAAAATTAAATAAATCACTCACCTAATTTGAATAATTTCTTGCCTTAAATAATTAAAATTAAACACACACATAAATTAATTAATTTATTTCCTTTCAAATAAACAATGTAGAAACCCTAACCCTACCCCCTCACTATATAAGCATCCAACAAACCCTAACTGCCTTGGCTGGTCTCCCCCTCTCGCATGACTCTCTCCCTTGACCTTCTCGGCAACCATCTCTCTCTCGCCTCTCTCTCTGAAACCAAGACAAATAAACCCTAAAAGCCACTCACTGAAGCCACCAAGAAACACCCAACAAGGTCCCTTCCTTCACGTAACGCACATCAGCTGCACTCGGCAAACACAAGATCAAAAGACACGCAGTAAAACACCAAAACAAGCAGACACGTCCAAAGCCTCCCACATTCCCTTCATATTGCCGCATCCCTTTCACGCCCAAAATCTCCATTGCCACTAACTTGTTGGAAAAATTAATCCATGTCCCAAGATCAAAAGCACAAGCAAAATATATATAAAAGAATGAACAATATTGAAGTATGGCGGAATCATACTCACAAAGATCGGAATGCGGATGCGTTGATGAAACAAAACTTTCTCCTTTGTGCAGTGAAGGATTCGGCCAAGCAGAAAAGTGAAGCTCCAAGCAATGTTTGATCCTTCCAAGCTCTAAGATTAGTTTCCCATAACACCTTTGTATGATCCCTTGAAGGTGCTAGCCTTGAATGTGATTTAATGTTCCAAACAATCACAAAATCTTCAAGCTTTTGCAACAAAAACCTGAAAATGGAGAGCTGTGAAACTGTGACAGTTTCGGTAATTTGAGAGGGAGGAGAGATCTGATTTTTTGTTACAAAAATCAATTTATATTTATGCCATAATATTTATTAAATAATAATAAACTTATGACACAAACCATGCAAAGGCTTAGAGTGTCAAACACTCAATTTCCATGCAAAACCCTTGAGTGCATTGTACACTATCTCCATGCAATACATCAATAATTAAATAATGCAAATAATGACATGTGTCATGTGGGACCCACACGTTTCCAAATGAAAGTGGGCCCACGTGCACTCACGCGTTCGGGTCCGATATTTCCGAAATACCGAACTTACGTCGCGACGTTAATTAAATCGAATTTAAATAAATAATTGCGCCTAGCGAAATTATTATTTACGTCGCTAACGAATTAATTCTATATTAACTCATTTGCCCGAATTAAAATATAATTTTAATTTCGCGTCGAAATCGAATTTCGATTATTATATCGAATATAATAATTTTACGATTAATTCCAAATTAACCGTTCTCTCTCTTTATATAGTACTTTATCCAAGATAAAGTCTCTCCGTAATTAATCCAAGATTAATCGAGTTTGAATCATACGTCATTGGTGAATCTTCGGGAAGCGACCCAAGAGATCCCTAGATATGTTGGCAGTAAATCCGGTTGTTGAACTATCCGAACACGTACGTACCAAGTACTACGTTTTTCCCGATTTACAAGACAAGGTTAGCCTCTAGCAAAACGCCATGTCTACCCAATTCTCTAGAAATATTCTTATTGGAATATAAGATCTATAACAGGCGTAGCATACCGTAGTATAGTGTATATAGAACCAGTATCGGATGATCACATGTAAGGCCTGGGGCTGGAGATGTGTCTGCCCCGTACGATACACATATCGGACATCAAGCAACCAGTCTCTTTGAATCGGATAATCCTGACCTAGTCATATTATCCCGATGGTTGCAACCATTATAGAGTACTAGTTCTGTATCCCTCGCGATCATCTTCTCCATATGTCTGAAGTGATACTTCCATCTTGACATCACATCCAATACACTACGATTCTCGATAAACCCAGAAGAGGTGTACACAGAACCCGTTAAAGCCCTGGACCACCAAAACTAAAGTTTACCGATTGTCGTAAGTACTAGCGATGCAAGTCTCAGGTTAAGATCATATGCACCTACCCTGAAGCGGACTCCCATAGACACGCAGACATACTACCAATGGGACTCCGCGGGGTCTATCCAGAGCGAAGCTGTTTTCCGTACCATCGGTAAAACACAACCTCCTACCGCACTTGCATAAGTATCCTATACTTAAATATATGAGAACTATGCCATTGTGCCCTCACAACATGCACGAGTGCAGTACTAGTCTATTCCGCATTATCGATGTCCGATCTCGATAATACTACGACTAGGGATATTTAATGATTAAACCTTTATGGATTGATACTGTCTCATATCATCACAATCCGGAACTAATCATAGGGACTTTTACCATTTATATATCAAAGTAAATAAATTACAAAACGGTAAAAGGCAATTTCATTACTACATAGTTAATTTTGTACAATAATACAATATCATTTACAAAATAGTGACGCTATGGGTCATTACTGTCTAACATAACTGCCCCTTGCATCCAGCACAGCCCCTCTTCATGCCTATCCCCTTTAACTTGGCCATAAACCCTCACGCATAAGCCTAATCTCAACACGTCCATTGCCTTCATCGAACCCCTGCACGCCACAACCCCAACTTCACTCAAAATCAGCCCTCAGGAAACAAATTTAAACTCCCAGCCACTCACACTCCACGCACCAATGGCACACGCAATGATTACCCATTAGACTCCACTCACGCCAATAATCAATAGCAATTAACCCTCATCAGCCCTCAATTTACCCACACAACCTACACACATATTAAACCATCAATCCACGCGTCGACCCCCTGACCTACATACTCCACTCACATAACCAAGCCACTCAACACACGCCACTAGCCTCAGCCCCCACTCACGTGACTACCCTCCACGCACCTAGCCTTCACATTAGCAGCCTTAGTCCACACACGTCCTCACTCAGTCCACAAGTCCTCATCAACTTCACCTAGCCACACGTTGCCATTTCAACCTTTCCACTCACAAGCCCACAAAGCAACGCAAGACCGCTCATTCATCATCCACTCACAGGCTGCACAACTAAAACAGTCCAAAAACTCCCCCTAAACCCCCAAAAACTGCACAACTAAAACAATCCAAAAACTGCCCAAACCAGTCCAAATAACCCGCAAAATAGTCCCTTAATTACCAAAAATAGTGACCATAAAATACAACAAAAACAATAGCAAAACGGAGTGAAAACAGCAGCCCAGACAGCGAAACAGCGAGGAGGAACGTTGGATTGGTGACCCAGAAAGGTTGCAGAGCATTCTCCATTCCGACGGCCGTGTAACGCGCTTTCGAGAGACGACAAAAGAGGTTAGACCTGAGGGCACCTTTTTATTTATTATCTTTCATTTATTTTGTTTATTTTAAAAATATTATCGCATGAGAGTCGTTTGAAGCATGATGTGATTGTTGGATGAGCGGAATATGTGTTCCCTTTTATGGTATATAGGATGGAAACCCGGACTTAAATTCCGTAGCCGAATCCGAATCGACGGTAGTGCGGTTTGTACTCGGTATACAACACCACGTACCACTTAAGAGACACATATTTCATCGCATCCAAACTTGTGTTTTAGCTTGTTGTAGTTCGTAGGTTATTTATTTGTTATTAAAGCATGATTAGGTTGTTAGCATGTCATTTATCTTAAACATGATTTAGTCGATAGAAAGTTATTTCTTTATGCATGATTAGGTTGTTTTCACATTAGGGATTTAATTTATATTTATGCTTAGATTCTTATTTATTTTCCGCATTAGATAATTGAGCATACTTGTGTGATGATTGTATGTTATTACGTGTTTTCCATTATGACAACTTACTTTGAAGTATGCGAACTTAGATATAGGTTCTCATTGTTATTATTATGCATGCGGAATTAGGCGTAGATTACTCTTGAGCATGAATGTTGAATAGATTCGGTTAGTTTATTGCACAAATCATATCATCACAAGTGACATAAGTAAGGGACCATTCTGAACCCAACTGTTTGAGGTCTTCCCTTGCGAGGGGTGAGTGCGGCCTTAAATCTTTGTCCCGGTTCACACCGGGTAGCGACTCCATGTTATTTCTCTGGTTTAGTTCCCCCGCGAACTATTCCATACTCCCAACTAGGCCGCGAGCCTAGAACAGCATCGTCAAGTTCTGTTTCCTACAACAGGCTAAGATTTGGTCAATTAAATCTGGAGCAGTTCTGGTAGTGAAGAAGAGTTATTTTAAAGGTTTTGACAAGAACCCTTTTCTTCGGGCATCATCAAGAAACACACAAAGAAAATCATAAAATCCATCAACGTTGTACAGTCCAAGCGGTTTCTGGTGTATGTTCAGGTTCGCCGAAGATAACACTGTAAAAATTTCCTCCAATGTACCCAAGCCACCTGGCAAAGCAATAAAAGCATCAGCACGGTTAATCATTTCTACCAATCGTCCGATATACCTGGCATGATCAGTTCCTCTCCATTTGATGGTCCAATAAGATTTACTTCTGCCAAGGGTTTTGGGATGATTCCTAAAACTTGACTGCCTCCCTCTTGTACAGCTTTTGAAACGATCCCCATAAGTCCAAGATTGCCTCCGCCATATACTAAGTGCATATTCCTTGCAGCTAAGACGTGGCCCAATTCATGTGCTGCTTCTACGTATTATGGCTTAACACCAACACTAGTACCGAAAAACACACAGATGTTTTCAACTCGTCTTCTTGAAGTGGGTTCCATGTTTTACTCTGGATGTCTTCAAAAGTGTAATGATGAGTTGAATTGATAACACCTGAAAAGGGTGAGTAAAATAATAGCACTAGTACCCGCCAAATGACAATTATTAGTTAACATTAAAATAAATCATGATAGTCAAAAAGGTCTGGATCATGTAGAGAAAATAAAAGAAAACAACAAAACAAATTACAATTATTAGAAAAAGACAAAGAGATATAATATTTACAATAATTTACAGCTTGATTGACGTCTATGCGTCAGGGACAAGCTTCGCATCAAATTTTCTTATAAATTGGCAAACAATGTCTTTTTGAGTCAGATTCCCGAGACTTAACTGTTGTCTTTCTTTTTGGAATTGTGTATGCAATTTACGAATGGCTATATGAACATATCTTTTTGACACTTTCTTTTTATCGCTCAAATGATTCTCCCTAGTAGTGCTTGACATGCTGACTGTTAACCTTGAATGTTTCGTTGGTGTTGGGATCCAGTAACTCAACAGCTTCATATGGAAAAACCTGAGTGATCACAAATGGACCTGACCATCTTGATTTCAACATTCCAGGGAAAAGTTTCAACCGTGAATTGTACAACAACACTTGCTGCCTTGGTTCCAACTGTTTGTGTACTATTTTGTTATCATGCCATTTCTTGGTCTTTTCTTTGTACAATCTGGCATTCTCATAAGGCTGTAAGCAAAATTCCTCCAATTCGTTGAGTTGGTGGAGTATTTTCTCTCCTGCAGCTTGTGGATCAAGATTCAACTTCTTCAGTGTCCAGTACACCTTGTGTTCAAGCTCAACTAGCAGATTACATGTTTTCCCAAACACCAATCGATATGGGGACATACCAATGGGTGTCTTGTAAGCTATCCAATAGGCTCATAATGCGACATCCATTTTTGTTGACCATCCCTCCTTGTTGATCCAACAGTTCTCTCCAAGATTCTTTTGATTTCTCTATTTGAAACTTCAACATGTCCATTTGACTGTGGATGATAAGCAGTGGCAACCTTGTGAGTAACTCCGTATTTGGATAGGAGTGCATCAAAATATCTGTTGCAGAAATATGAGCCACCATCACTGATAATTGCCCGAGGTGTTCCGAACCGAGTGAAAATGTTACTTTTTAGGAATTTGATTACCACTTTTGAATCATTGGATGGTAGTGCAATTGTTTCAACCCATTTGGAGACGTAGTCTACAGCAACCAGGATATACAGGTTTCCGAATGATGAAACAAAGGGTCCCATGAAATCTATACCCCATACATCGAATATCTTCACTTCCAGAATGTTTTACAATGGTCCTTTATTTCTCCTCGAAATATTCCCCGTTCTCTAGCACCTGTCACATTGAAGAGCAAACAAGTAAGCATCTTTAAAAATAGTGAGCCTGAACAAACCTGATTGTAGAACTTTGGCTGCAGTTTTATTTCAGCTGAAGTGTCCGCCATATGGTGATGAATGACAATGTTGTAAAACACTATTGACTTCCTCATATGGAACACACCATCTCAGTAATTGATTAGCACATCATTTGAACAGGTACGGCTCATCCCAGACATAATGCTTGACTTCTTTGAAGAATTTCTTCCTTTGCTGAGTTGTCCATTCCAACGGCCATTTTCCTGATACAATGAAGTTGACATAGTCAGCATACCAAGGGACATCATGTTGTTTTATGGAAAACAGTTGTTCATCTCGAAAATTTTCTTTGATTGTCAGTTATTTTTGCCAGCTGTTTCTCCATTCTCAAGCCTCGATAGATGATCTGCCACTTGGTTCTCTGTCCATTTCCTGTGTCTAATCTCCACGTCAATTTTTTGCAGAAGAAGTATCCAACGGATCAATCTGGGTTTGGCATCTTTCTTCGTGATCAGATATTTGATTGCTGAATGATCTGTGTAGACCACTACTTTGGGACCCAGCTGATAGAAGCAGAATTTATAAAAAGCATACACAACTGCGAGCAACTCATTTTCAGTGGTTGTGTAGTTGAGTTGAGCTTCATTCAAAGTTCTGCTAGAGTAGTAAATGGTGTGAAAAATCTTTTCTTTGCGTTGTCCTAAAACTGCACCTACAACAAAATCACTAGCATCGCACATCACCTTAAATGGAAGGGTCCAGTCTGGTGCTACAATGATGGGGGCAGAGACCAGCTTCTGTTTTAAGATCTCAAAAGCTTCATGGCATTCTTTGGTGAAGTTGAAAGCCACATCTTTTTCCGGAAGATTGCATAGAGGTTTAGCAATCTTGGAAAAGTCATTGATAAATCTCCTATAAAAACCTGGATGTCCAAGAAAACTCAGATTCCCTTTGACTGATGTTGGTGGAGGTAATTTATCAATTCTTTCGATCTTTCCTTTGTCTACCTTGATTCCCTTTTGTTAGATCCAGTGTCCAAGAACAATACCTTCATGCACCATGAAGTGGCATTTCTCCCAGTTGAGTACCAGGTTGGTATCTTCACATCTTTGTAACACCGTTTCAAATTTTGCAAGCAGTGGTCAAAAGAGTCTCCAAACACAGAAAAATCATCCATGAATACCTCCATACTCTGCTCCAGCATGTCTGAGAAGATGGCCATCATGCAACGCTGAAAAGTGGCAGAGGCATTACATAATCCAAATGGCATCATGCGGAAAGTAAAAGTACCATATGGAAATGCAAATGTGGTTTTCTCCTGATCTTCTGGGGCGATAGCAATCTGATTATACCCTGAATATCCGTCTAGAAAGCAATAGAACTCATGTCCCACCAATCTGTCCATCATTTGATCAATGAATGGCAGTGGAAAATGGTCATTCCTCGTGGCTTTGTTCAGCTTTCAGTAGTCCATGCATACTCTCCATCCAGTCATTATTCTTGTTCGAATTAGCTCGTTCTTTTCATTTGTGACTACAGTGATTCCTCCTTTCTTTGGCACTGACTGCATAGGACTCACCCAAGTGATGTCTGAGATGGGGTAAATGATGCCAGCATCCAACCATTTGATGATTTCTTTCTTCATGACTTCCTTCATGATTGGATTGAGTCTCCGTTGATGCTCCAATGTGGGTTTGTACTCATCGTTCATCAGGATCTTGTGCATGCAAAATGATGGACTAATGCCTCAAATCTCTGCTATAGTCCAGCCAATGGCTCTTTTGTGTTCTCGTAACACTCTCAGTAACTTTTCATCCTGCTCCAATGTTAGTGAAGAAGAAATAATAACAGGTAATTCAGAAAAGTTTCCTAGAAATGCATACCTGAGATGGCTCCGTAGTAACTTCAGCTCCAGTTGTGGTGGTTCTTCAATCGACAACTTGATTCGATATTTCTTTGGCAGTTCCAGGCTTTCCACTTGTGGTGTCAATTTGAATCGGAATGGACTGTCAAGGTAGTTGATACATTCTAGGATTTCAGCATCTAGCTCGTTGTCAGTCATGTTGGTGATGCAAGCTTCAAGTTTGTCCGTGGGAGTTGTATCAGTATCCTGAACGATACTATCAACAACATCAATTCTGAAACATTTTTCTTCCTTTTCATCGCTCGGGAATTTCATGGCTTTGAAAACATTGAAAGTAACTTCTCGGTCATGAACTTTCATAGTTAGTTCTCCTTTTTGTACATCAATCACAGTTTGTCATTTCGCCAAGAATGGTCTTCCAAGGATGATAGGTACATCTTTGTCTTTTTCCATGTCAAGGATAATGAAATCTACTGGAAGAATGAGTTTGTCGACTTTGACCAGCACATCTTCATCAACACCTCTTGGAAATACGAGCGTTCGATCAGCAAGTTGTTGTGAGACTGAGGTAGGCATTGCTTCTCCAATTTGCAGTTTCCTGTAAATAGAAAAAGGCATCAAATTAACATTTGCACCTAAGTCATATAAAGCCTTACTGATATAGTGTTCTCCAATGGTGCATGGGACAATGAAACTACCAGGATCTTTCAACTTTGGGGGAAGTTTCCTCTGAATGATGACACTGCATTCTTCCGTCAATGCTACTGTCTCGTAATCTCCCAATCTTGTTTTCGTGAAAGAATGTCTTTTATGAATTTTATATAGCTAGGTATTTCTTCCTAGGCTTCTGCAAATGGAATGTTGATGTGCAGCTTTTTGAACACCTCCAGGAATCGATCAAACTACTTGTCCAGTTTGTTTTTCTGAAGTCAGTGTGGAAAAGGTGGAGGTGGAGTGATCTGATCTTTTTCTTTTTCCTTTGCTTCTTTTTCCTCCATCTGTGGAAATGCATCTTTTGGAACTTCCTCAATTGTTGCCTTGATTCCACATCTTTGTTGATCTCAGTACCGCTTTTCAATGTGATGGCTTGACATTGCTCTTTCCCTTGGTTCTTTGGATTTGGTTATGTGTTGCTGGGAAGATTACCTGACGGTCTATAACTCTGAACATTGGCCAGTTTTCCGATTTGATTCCCCAATGCTTTGATGGAAGCAGATTGGCTCTGAAACATTGCATCGTACTTTTTTAACTGAGCCAGTACTTCTACTATTCCTGGTTCATTTGCCTGTTCCTGGCCTTTGTTCTGTTGCTGGAATCTAGGTGGTGGATAGTTCTACTATTGGAATCCAGGTGGTTGATTGTTCTTTTGCCCTGAATTGTTGCTCCATGAAAAATTCGGATGATTCCTCCACCATGGGTTGTAGGTGTTGGAATATGGATTGTTCCACTGTCTGTTGAAATTGTTGACATAATTCATCGCCTCTTTAAGTTGGTTTGGTTCTGGCGCTCCCCCATATGGTGAACTTGTGGATCTAGTGGTAAGAGTCTCCATAAATTTGCATATCTGATCCAGCTTGGCGTTGACTGCTGTATTGGCTCCACTTTCATAAATTCCTGCAATTTTTTGGATCATGCTCCTTTCTGTTGACCACAAGGAATTGTTGTTGGTCATTTCTTCGATTGGGTCACAAGCTTGATCCTCTCCTTTTGCCATCAAAGCTCCTCCAGTAGCAGCATCGATTGTGGTTCTCATCAGTCCAGGAAGTCCATTATAGAAAGTTTGGACTTGAAGCCATTTTGGAATCTCATGGTGAGGACATTTCCGGAGCAAATCTTTGTACCTTTCCCAAGCTTCGTAGAGAGTTTCTGAGTCTTGTTGTACAAAGGATATGATGTCATTCCTCTGCTTTCCAGTTTTGGCTGGTGGAAAGTACTTTGCAAGAAATTTGGTGGCTAAAGTGTTCCAAGTTGTGATGGATCCTGCTGGTATTAAATGTAGCAAAGCTTTAGCTTTGTCTTTCAAGAAGTATGGAAAAACACGCACTCTCATTACTTCTTTATCTTCTCGGTTGTAATTGAAAGTGCCGCAAACTTCCAGAAAGTTTCTGATGTGGGTATTGGGATCTTCAGTTGCTTTCCCCCCAAACTGCACTGACTGTTGAATCATCTGAATACATGTTTTGATGTCACACACATTTACTGGTAAATGAGGAATTACAATACAGGAAATGAAGTCGTCGACCACCGGAATGGTTCTGTCTCGAATGGGTATTGGTGGTGCAACCTCCAAAGGTTCAGGTTCCATGTTGGCTAAAGCTTCTTGGCCTTCACCCCTTTCCATTCTCAACTGTCTGATGGTTATTTCAATTTCTAGGTCGAGCGGTCGGAGTTCAAAGCTTCTGGTTCGTTTCTGAGAACCTGAAACACAAGAAAATAAAAACAATAAGTAAAAAGAAATTAGAAACAAGTAACGTATCTAACCCCAAAACTAATAGTGAAAGATAAATAAGTCCCCGGCAACGGCGCCAAACTTGACCGACGTAATCACACGCATATAACGCAAGCGCACGTATCGTTCAAGTAGTATAAAAAGTATCGATCTTACGAGGACTTAATACATATTCTATTAATTTTATGAGGTCAAATGATTACTAATATCTAACAGGTTGATTGATTGATTTGAAATGGTGATGATTTTGAATTTAAAAACAAGTAAATAAAATTGCACGAAAGTAGGTTTAAGAAAATTCAATATTAGGAAACTATCTATGGTTGTGATCTTTCTAATATCTTTTAATAGATGAAGTGGTTATTTCATGTTTGTGTAATATATCGGTTTAATAACCTGTTTAACCCAATTTGACCATATGTCCATCACAACCAAATTACCTGGATACATTAAGTTTAAGTTCCAATTATGGCTACCCCCGCCCGACAGGTATATGTCTATCATGTAAGGAAATCTATTAAAGGGTTATCTATCCTCAAGAAAGATCGTGGGCTATTAAGTCTAAGGCTGAAACCTAAAATTCCTTTGTCAAGTTTATTTTAGAATTACCAGATCAATCTTATTAGTAGCCAATTAACAAGACGCATTAAGCTTAAGACTTAATAAGTAAACCTTTAAATTACCCAAACTATAAAATAACCCCTTATAAACTGGTGATATTAGAATTCATCACAACCCTAGATAACAAACTTATTTACGACACATAACTAGGGCTAGTAAAAACTTAAAAATAAAAGGCATAAATTACAATGTTGAAAAGTAAATGCGGTAAAATAAATACTGAAAAGTAAAATTACAATAAAATAAAATGCCAAGGTAAAAGGATCTAATTTTTTTACTACTAATTTAGATATCTCCCTTAATATAATATATTAACTTGTGATGATATTATGAACCAGCCATATAGGTGGTAACCTGATTAAGTCAAATTAAGTCCAACCATGCATAAAGGCGGAACCAAAATAAACCTGCCATATAGGCGGTAAGAAAATTTAATTACCAACCGACCAATCTGCCGGTATATCTGCTGGTATCCTTGCTTAGTCAGATTAAAACCAGTTTATAAATGATTACCAACCGGCCAATATAGCGGTATCCTCATTAAGTCCAATTTTAAATAGGGAATATATTATAATTAAGGGAGATTAATCTAAATAGCAATAGTAAAAGAATTACATTTCACCCTAGCAGGGGGAAGTTACCTCCCCATGGTTGAATAGTAAAAACTGTAAAAGTGAAGAAAATAAATTACTATTACTATTACAGAACGTAATTAAAATTAATTACAAAACTGAAATTAAAATAAACTAGATAGAAAACTCCTTATTTACAACAGAGAATTCAGATAGGAAGGTACATCTAAAACTGAAATTTCGAGCTCTATTAATAGCCGTCAATAAGCCCCACACGTCGTGACGCGTAAGTTTCTTGTTGCGTCGTGACACGCTGATGTGTCAAGCGCTGATTCGTCGGCTTCAGATTCTTATCTGCCACGTGGCATTATGGATAAGGTGACACATGGCAAGGCGGCTGGCAACTCAATGATTATGCTGACGTGGCGATAGTGATTGTCGGCACCATAGAATGATGACATGTGGCACACTGTGATTGGCTGATGATGATGTGGCAAAGTTGACTCGGTCTTCTACTGACATGGCGATGACGTGGCTGACACGTGGGGTGACACATGGCGATGGCGATTGTCGGCACCATTGGATGATGACACGTTGCACGGCGAACGTTAGCAGATCGGCTGTGATGGTGACACGTGGCAATGCGCACGTTATCAAAGTCAAACTTCTAAGATTATGACATGTGGACCCGGCGCACGTTAGCATGGAGCGCCGCATGTTAGGCGTCGCGTCGCGCCAATTTATAATTTTGCCCTTTTGTGTCATTTTTCACCCTTTTGGTTCCAAATCTCCTCTAGATAGTCCTTAAACTTTATTTATCTACAAAATAACACAAAACACAAAAAAATATTCATAAAACTCAAGAAACTATACAAAATATTAAGTCAAATGAGTGGGAAATAGTGATACATTTACAACTCATCACGTACTGATTGTCATAAGTATTAGCAATGCAAGTCTCAGGTTAAGACCACATACACCTACCCTGATTCAGATTCCAATAAACATATATTTATACTACCAATGAGATTCTGAAGGGTCTATCCAGAGCGAAGCTATTCTCGGTCCAACAGCTAACAGAACCTCTTATCACACTTGCATAAATGTCCATTACTTAAATATATGAGAACTATACCGTTAAGCTTCCATAACGTGCACAAGTGTAATACTAGTCTATTCTGCATTATCGATGTCTAGTCTCAATAATACTACCACTAAGGATGTTTAATGATTAAGCCGTTCATGGATTAATATTGTCTCATATCTTTTTAATCTGGAACTAATCATAAGGACATTTATCATTTATATATATCCAAGTAATCTAATTACAACATGATAAAATAGTAATTTCCTTTGTCACATAGTTAATTTTTACAAAAACACCATGTCTTTTACAAATAGTGATGTTATGGGTCATAATTGTCCAACAGACACGTCACCGATCTATTAAGATCAGACACCTTCGCCTGTTCGTTGGGTGTGGACTGCTCCTCAGGATATCATGTGTGTATCAAGATATGATCGGTCAGTCCTCTGTACAAAGCATAGGTATCCATTATGGAATTAGGAATCTGTTAAATCCATGGGCCCGTGGTGCACTGTAGAATCGTCGAAGGGATTATACCTATAGAGATTTGACATTTATATCTATATCTCTGGGATAATCTAGATACATGTGGCAGAAGGATTATATGTATGCAATGACCTCAACCTGTATAGGTCAGAGAGTTTATCTGAGTTCGTCATAATTTACGGGTGGGTAGATTATGGACACGAAATTTGATTTCGTGACGGATATACCTGAACCTATAGAGTCTCACTAATGAAATATACTCGTAGAGCACTATGGCAACTTTTTAAAATATAACTGATTATTTATAAGTTGTTTAACGATTAAATGATAATACATGTGTTTGGGATCTTTCGGCTATTTGTTAAATGTCAAATTGTGATATTTTATATTTATAATTAATATATGTATTTTGATTATTTAATGTAAATATAATACATATATTTAAGATATTTGTATTTAATTATTTGATTATTTAAATGTTAAATAATTAAATTAATTAAATAATAAATATATTTTTTACTTTATTAAAGTAAGAAAAATGGCTTTATTTAATTTGTTGGAGTGGTAATTTTTAATTGGTATAAATGGTTTGATTTAATTAGCACAAGTGTGGTTTTTAATGGATAAATAAAACATTTTTAATTAAAATATTTTCCAATTTAATTAATGAAATAAAAAAATTGAAAAATGCTTGATATTTTTTCTAGTATTTTCGGCCACTACAAAAGAAAATATATAAGCCATGTTTTCATTTTTTGTTTCATTATTCAAGAACCCTAAAATCAAATACAAAGTCAGTTTGAGGAAAAAAAGAGAGAGAAATAAAATGAAAGCTTGGAAAGCTTATGATTTTGTAAGTTTTTCTTACTTTTTTCTTCATGAAAAATGTTTCTATCATTCTAGACTTCAATATGTGTATCTTAGATTTTTCTTTACTCTTTTGTGTATGTGTTTTGATGGTTGGGAACTTGGTTGAAAGATGGAAGCATGTATGTGAATAAGAATGCATGAAATTAGTTTATTTGTATTCTTTTAACCATTTGATGGTGTTGTTATCATTCTAGAGTTACTTAGCCACTCATAAATGTCCTAGAATTGTTCTTGAGTTGTTTCATAATTGTGAGAATTGTTCGGTGAGGTAAGGATTGAATTAAAGTGTTGAATTTAATTAATTTGGTGTTAATTTGCCAATTTATGGAAATTGTTAAATTAGGGTTCATAACTATCTCCAAATTTGGGGCTTTTCATATATCTGATGTAATTTGATGTATATATGATGTATATTAAATTTGGGAATTATTGGATTTGATCTTGACATGTTTTAAACTGAAAGGACCAGATTGTAAATTCTTGAAAGTTTATGGACCTCTCAGCAATATGTAGAAAATCTATTTTATTGAGCTGCAAATTGTATTTTCATGTCTAAGACATGTATAAATCATTTTGGGATTGATTTGGAATCAATTATAATTGTATTTGACAATTTAGGGGCTAAACGATAATTAATGAAAAATCTGATTTTTGGGTAAAATTTTAGTTTTAAGTATTGAGTAATTGAAATAAATTAGTTTATTTTAATTACACAACAAAAATTATTGAATTTGGAAAATTTTTATTTTCCGCGTTCCGCTGCGTTTACCCAGAATTACAGCATAAAACCCCAACAAAAATGTTATCAGAGTAGGTCTAAACCTAAACACATGATATGAATATGCCTTTAAATTCAATTTTTAATTTTGTCCTTACTTTATGCATGCTTGTATTTATTTAATTTGATTAAATTAAATACGTAACATCTTTACGGAAAAATCCCTATTTAATAAAGTTTTAAAAGTAATATATATTGGATACATATTTCTTGGTCCATCTTGTCAATACTATTTATGGGTATTTATTCTATGGATGCATCCGAGAAAGTGCCAAAGCAGTGAGGGTGTAGTTGATAGAAATTTATCCATATGGGATGTATATGTGATACTAGATAAATTCAAGCGGAAGCGGAAATCCTAAACGTGCCAAAGCTGTCAGGACTACCCAAGTATCTTGAATTTATCATTGACAAGTTTAACCTTGGTACGCCTCCTTGTGAACGTGCCAAAGCTGTCACAACGAGAAACGACCAGGACCAAAACCTAGGAGACACTAGTGAGTGATTGACAATGAGTTGTCTACCTAATGGATATACGTAGGCGAAAACGTGCCAAAGTTGTGAGCTGAAATATATTCATGGGGTC
>SKCR01050894.1:0-38522 GCA_019454045.1 Zanthoxylum bungeanum | reverse complement strand
CATAGTTGCATGTGCGATTTTCGAGGCAGATGCAATTGCATGTTATTGCTAAAATTTTAAGTCCAATGGTTTTATTTTGCATGTTTATTGCTAAAGGTTTAAATCTTCGAAATATTGCATATTTATTGGTGAAAGTTGCAGTTTATGGTAGAGATTGCATATTCAAACAGTCATAGTTGCAGGTGCGATTTTCGAGGCAGATGCAATTGCTGTTATTGCTAAAATTTCAAGTCCAATGGTTTTATTTTGCATGTTTTATTGCTAAAGGTTTCATCTTCAAATATGCATATTTATTGGTGAAAGTTCAATGTTTAATGGTAGAGATTGCATATTCAACAGTCATAGTTGCATGTGCGATTTTCGAGGCAGATGCAATTGCATGTTATTGCTAATTTCAAGTCCAATGGTTTTATTTTGCATGTTTATTGCTAAAGGTTCATCTCGAATATTGCATATTATTGGTGAAAGTTGCATGTTTGATGGTAGAGATGGCATATTCAACGGTCATAGTTGCAGGTGCGATTTTCGAGGCAGATGCAATGCATGTTATTGCTAAAATTTTCAAATCCAATGGTTTTTATTTGGCATGTTTATTGCTAAAGGTTTCATCTTCGAAATATTGCATATTTATTGGTGAAAGTTGCATGTTTGATGGTAGAGATTTGCATATTCAACAGGTCATAGTTGCAGGTGCGATTTTTCGAGGCAGATGCAATGCATGTTATTGCTAAAATTTCAAGTCCAATGGTTTTTTTTGCATGTTTATTGCTAAAGGTTTCATCTTCGAAATATTGCATATTTATTGGTGAAAGTTGCAAGTTTGATGGTAGAGTTGCATATTCAACGGTCATAGTTGCAGGTGCGATTTTCGAGGCAGATGCAATTGCATGTTATTGCTAAAATTTCAAGTCAAATCCAATGGTTTTATTTGGCATGTTTATTGCTAAAGGTTTCATCTTCGAAATATTGCATATTTATTGGTGAAAGTTGCATGTTTGATGGTAGAGATTGCATATTCAACAGTCATAGTTGCAGGTGCGATTTTCGAGGCAGATGCAATTGCATGTTATTGCTAAAATTTTAAGTCCAATGGTTTTATTTTGCATGTTTATTGCTAAAGGTTTCATCTTCGAAATATTGCATATTTATTGGTGAAAGTTGCATGTTTGATGGTAGAGATGGCATATTCAACGGTCATAGTTGCAGGTGCGATTTTCGAGGCAGATGCAATTACATGTTATTGCTAAAATTTCAAATCCAATGGTTTTATTTGGCATGTTTATTGCTAAAGGTTTCATCTTCGAAATATTGCATATTTATTGGTGAAAGTTGCATGTTTGATGGTAGAGATTGCATATTCAACGGTCATAGTTGCAGGTGTGATTTTCGAGGCAGATGCAATTGCATGTTATTGCTAAAATTTCAAGTCCAATGGTTTTATTTTGCATGTTTATTGCTAAAGGTTTCATCTTCGAAAAATTGCATATTTATTTGTGAAAGTTGCATGTTTGATGGTAGATGTTGCATATTCAACGATCATAGTTGCATGTGTGATTTTCGAGGCAGATGCAATTGCATGTTATTGCTAAAATTTCAAGTCCAATGGTTTTATTTGGCATGTTTATTGCTAAAGGTTTCATCTTGGAAATATTGCATATTTATTGGTGAAAGTTGCATGTTTGATGGTAGAGATTGCATATTCAACAGTCATAGTTGCATGTGCGATTTTCGAGGCAGATGCAATTGCATGTTATTGCTAATTTTCAAGTCCAATGGTTTTATTTTGCATGTTTATTGCTAAAGGTTTCATCTTCGAAATATTGCATATTTATTGGTGAAAGTTGCAATTTAATGGTAGAGATTGCATATTCAACGGTCATAGTTGCAGTGCGATTTTCGAGGCAGATGCAATTGCATGTTATTGCTAATTTTCAAGTCCAATGGTTTATTTTGCATGTTTATTGCTAAAGGTTTCATCTTCGAAATATTGCATATTTATTGGTGAAAGTTGCAAGTTGAATGGTAAAGATGGCATATTCAACGGTCATAGTTGCAGGTGCGATTTTTCGAGGCAGATGCAATTGCATGTTATTGCTAAAATTTCAAGTCCAATGGTTTATTTTGCATGTTTATTGCTAAAGGTTTCATCTTCGAAATATTGCATATTTATTGGTGAAAGTTGCATGTTTAATGGTAGAGATTGCATATTCAACAGTCATAGTTGCAGGTGCGATTTTCGAGGCAGATGCAATTGCATGTTATTGCTAAAATTTTAAGTCCAATGGTTTTATTTTGCATGTTTATTGCTAAAGGTTTCATCTTCGAAATATTGCATATTTATTGGTGAAAGTTGCATGTTTGATGGTAGAGATTGCATATTCAACGGTCATAGTTGCATGTGCGATTTTCGAGGCAGATGCAATTGCATGTTATTGCTAAAATTTCAAATCCAATGGTTTTATTTGGCATGTTTATTGCTAAAGGTTTCATCTTCGAAATATTGCATATTTATTGGTGAAAGTTGCATGTTTGATGGTAGAGATTGCATATTCAACAGTCATAGTTGCAGGTGCGATTTTCGAGGCAGATGCAATTGCATGTTATTGCTAAAATTTTAAGTCCAATGGTTTTATTTTGCATGTTTATTGCTAAAGGTTTCATCTTCGAAATATTGCATATTTATTGGTGAAAGTTGCATGTTTATGGTAGAGATGGCATATTCAACGGTCATAGTTGCAGGTGCGATTTTCGAGGCAGATGCAATTGCATGTTATTGCTAAAATTTCAAGTCCAATGGTTTCATTTGGCATGTTTATTGCTAAAGGTTTCATCTTCGAAATATTGCATATTTATTGGTGAAAGTTGCAAGTTTAATGGTAGAATTGCATATTCAACGGTCATAGTTGCATGTGCGATTTTCGAGGCAGATGCAATTGCATGTTATTGCTAAAATTTCAAGTCCAATGGTTTCATTTTGCATGTTTATTGCTAAAGGTTTCATCTTCGAAATATTTCATATTTATTCGTGAAAGTTGCATGTTTGATGGTAGATATTGCATATTCAACGGTCATAGTTGCAGGTGTGATTTTCGAGGCAGATGCAATTGCATGTTATTGCTAAAATTTCAAGTCCAATGGTTTTATTTTGCATGTTTATTGCTAAAGGTTTCATCTTCGAAATATTGCATATTTATTGGTGAAAGTTGCATGTTTGATGGTAGAGGTTGCATATTCAACGATCATAGTTGCATGTGTGATTTTCGAGGCATATGCAATTGCATGTTATTGCTAAAATTTCAAGTCCAATTGTTTTATTTTGCATGTTTATTGCTAAAGGTTTCATCTTCGAAATATTGCATATTTATTGGTGAAAGTTGCATGTTTGATGGTAGAGATGGCATATTCAACGGTCATAGTTGCAGGTGCGATTTTCGAGGTAGATGCAATTGCATGTTATTGTTAAAATTTCAAATCCAATGGTTCTATTTGGCATGTTTATTGCTAAAGGTTTCATCTTCGAAATATTGCATATTTATTGGTGAAAGTTGCATGTTTGATGGTAGAGATTGCATAGTCAACGGTCATAGTTGCAGGTGTGATTTTCGAGGCAGATGCAATTGCATGTTATTACTAAAATTTTAAGTCCAATGGTTTTATTTTGCATGTTTATTGCTAAAGGTTTCATCTTCGAAATATTGCATATTTATTGGTGAAAGTTGCAAGTTTAATGGTAGAGATGGCATATTCAACGGTCATAGTTGCAGGTGCGATTTTCGAGGCAGATGCAATTGCATGTTATTGCTAAAATTTCAAGTCCAATGGTTTTATTTTGCATGTTTATTGCTAAAGGTTTCATCTTCGAAATATTGCATATTTATTGGTGAAAGTTGCAATTTAATGGTAGAGTTGGCATATTCAACGGTCATAGTTGCAGGTGCGATTTTCGAGGCAGATGCAATTGCATGTTATTGCTAAAATTTCAAGTCCAATGGTTTCATTTTGCATGTTTATTGCTAAAGGTTTCATCTTCGAAATATTGCATATTTATTGGTGAAAGTTGCAAGTTTATGGTAGAGATTGCATATTCAACGGTCATAGTTGCATGTGCGATTTTCGAGGCAGATGCAATTGCATGTTATTGCTAATTTTCAAGTCCAATGGTTTTATTTTGCATGTTTATTGCTAAAGGTTTCATCTTCGAAATATTGCATATTTATTGGTGAAAGTTGCATATTTGATGGTAGAGATGGCATATTCAACGGTCATAGTTGCAGGTGCGATTTTCGAGGCAGATGCAATTGCATGTTATTGCTAAAATTTCAAATCCAATGGTTTTATTTGGCATGTTTATTGCTAAAGGTTTCATCTTCGAAATATTGCATATTTATTGGTGAAAGTTGCAAGTTTAATGGTAGAGATTGCATATTCAACGTCATAGTTGCAGGTGCGATTTTCGAGGCAGATGCAATTGCATGTTATTGCTAAAATTTCAAGTCCAATGGTGTTTATTTTGCATGTTTATTGCTAAAGTTTCATCTTCGAAATATTGCATATTTATTGGTGAAAGTTGCATGTTTAATGGTAGAGATGCATATTCAACGGTCATAGTTGCAGGTGCGATTTTCGAGGCAGATGCAATTGCATGTTATTGCTAAAATTTCAAGTCCAATGGTTTTATTTGCATGTTTATTGCTAAAGGTTTCATCTTCGAAATATTGCATATTTATTGGTGAAAGTTGCAAGTTTAATGGTAGAATTGCATATTCAACGGTCATAGTTGCAGGTGCGATTTTCGAGGCAGATGCAATTGCATGTTATTGCTAAAATTTCAAGTCCAATGGTTTATTTTGCATGTTTATTGCTAAAGGTTTCATCTTCGAAATATTGCATATTTATTGGTGAAAGTTGCAAGTTTGATGGTAGAGTTGGCATATTCAACGGTCATAGTTGCAGTGCGATTTTCGAGGCAGATGCAATTGCATGTTATTGCTAAAATTTCAAGTCCAATGGTTTCATTTGGCATGTTTATTGCTAAAGGTTTCATCTTCGAAATATTGCATATTTATTGGTGAAAGTTGCAAGTTTAATGGTAGAGAGTTGCATATTCAACGGTCATAGTTGCATGTGCGATTTTCGAGGCAGATGCAATTGCATGTTATTGCTAAAATTTCAAGTCCAATGGTTTTATTTTGCATGTTTATTGCTAAAGGTTTCATCTTCGAAATATTGCATATTTATTGGTGAAAGTTGCAAGTTTGATGGTAGAGATTGCATATTCAACGGTCATAGTTGCAGTGCGATTTTCGAGGCAGATGCAATTGCATGTTATTGCTAAAATTTCAAGTCCAATGGTTTTATTTTGCATGTTTATTGCTAAAGGTTTCATCTTCGAAATATTGCATATTTATTGGTGAAAGTTGCAAGTTTAATGGTAGAGGTTGCATATTCAACGGTCATAGTTGCAGGTGCGATTTTCGAGGCAGATGCAATTGCATGTTATTGCTAAAATTTCAAGTCCAATGGTTTTATTTTGCATGTTTATTGCTAAAGGTTTCATCTTCGAAATATTGCATATTTATTGGTGAAAGTTGCAAGTTTAATGGTAGAGATGGCATATTCAACGGTCATAGTTGCAGGTGCGATTTTCGAGGCAGATGCAATTGCATGTTATTGCTAAAATTTCAAGTCCAATGGTTTATTTTGCATGTTTATTGCTAAAGGTTTCATCTTCGAAATATTGCATATTTATTGGTGAAAGTTGCATGTTTAATGGTAGAGATTGCATATTCAACGGTCATAGTTGCAGGTGCGATTTTCGAGGCAGATGCAATTGCATGTTATTGCTAAAATTTCAAGTCCAATGGTTTTTATTTGCATGTTTATTGCTAAAGGTTTCATCTTCGAAATATTGCATATTTATTGGTGAAAGTTGCAAGTTTAATGGTAGAGATGGCATATTCAACGGTCATAGTTGCAGGTGCGATTTTCGAGGCAGATGCAATTGCATGTTATTGCTAAAATTTCAAGTCCAATGGTTTATTTGGCATGTTTATTGCTAAAGGTTTCATCTTCGAAATATTGCATATTTATTGGTGAAAGTTGCAAGTTTAATGGTAGAGATTGCATATTCAACGGTCATAGTTGCAGGTGCGATTTTCGAGGCAGATGCAATTGCATGTTATTGCTAAAATTTCAAGTCCAATGGTTTTATTTTGCATGTTTATTGCTAAAGGTTTCATCTTCGAAATATTGCATATTTATTGGTGAAAGTTGCAAGTTTAATGGTAGAGATGGCATATTCAACGGTCATAGTTGCAGGTGCGATTTTCGAGGCAGATGCAATTGCATGTTATTGCTAAAATTTCAAGTCCAATGGTTTCATTTTGCATGTTTATTGCTAAAGGTTTCATCTTCGAAATATTGCATATTTATTGGTGAAAGTTGCATGTTTAATGGTAGAGATTGCATATTCAACGGTCATAGTTGCATGTGCGATTTTCGAGGCAGATGCAATTGCATGTTATTGCTAAAATTTCAAGTCCAATGGTTTATTTTGCATGTTTATTGCTAAAGGTTTCATCTTCGAAATATTGCATATTTATTGGTGAAAGTTGCATGTTTGATGGTAGAGATTGCATATTCAACAGTCATAGTTGCATGTGCGATTTTCGAGGCAGATGCAATTGCATGTTATTGCTAAAATTTCAAGTCCAATGGTTTTATTTTGCATGTTTATTGCTAAAGGTTTCATCTTCGAAATATTGCATATTTATTGGTGAAAGTTGCATGTTTGATGGTAGAGATTGCATATTCAACGGTCATAGTTGCAGGTGCGATTTTCGAGGCAGATGCAATTGCATGTTATTGCTAAAATTTCAAGTCCAATGGTTTTATTTTGCATGTTTATTGCTAAAGGTTTCATCTTCGAAATATTGCATATTTATTGGTGAAAGTTGCAAGTTTATGGTAGGATTGCATATTCAACGGTCATAGTTGCAGGTGCGATTTTCGAGGCAGATGCAATTTCATGTTATTGCTAAAATTTCAAATCCAATGGTTTTATTTTGCATGTTTATTGCTAAAGGTTTCATCTTCGAAATATTGCATATTTATTGGTGAAAGTTGCATGTTTGATGGTAGAGATGGCATATTCAACGGTCATAGTTGCAGGTGCGATTTTCGAGGCAGATGCAATTGCATGTTATTGCTAAAATTTCAAGTCCAATGGTTTTATTTTGCATGTTTATTGCTAAAGGTTTCATCTTCGAAATATTGCATATTTATTGGTGAAAGTTGCATGTTTGATGGTAGAGATTGCATATTCAACAGTCATAGTTGCAGGTGCGATTTTCGAGGCAGATGCAATTGCATGTTATTGCTAAAATTTCAAGTCCAATGGTTTTATTTTGCATGTTTATTGCTAAAGTTTCATCTTCGAAATATTGCATATTTATTGGTGAAAGTTGCGTTTTGATGGTAGAGATTGCATATTCAACGGTCATAGTTGCAGGTGCGATTTTCGAGGCAGATGCAATTGCATGTTATTGCTAAAATTTCAAGTCCAATGGTTTTATTTTGCATGTTTATTGCTAAAGGTTTCATCTTCGAAATATTGCATATTTATTGGTGAAAGTTGCATGTTTGATGGTAGAGATTGCATATTCAACGGTCATAGTTGCAGGTGCGATTTTCGAGGCAGATGCAATTGCATGTTATTGCTAAAATTTCAAGTCCAATGGTTTTATTTTGCATGTTTATTGCTAAAGGTTTCATCTTCAAAATATTGCATATTTATTGGTGAAAGTTGCAAGTTTAATGGTAGGATTGCATATTCAACGGTCATAGTTGCAGGTGCGATTTTCGAGGCAGATGCAATTGCATGTTATTGCTAAAATTTCAAGTCCAATGGTTTTATTTTGCATGTTTATTGCTAAAGGTTTCATCTTCGAAATATTGCATATTTATTGGTGAAAGTTGCATGTTTAATGGTAGAGATTGCATATTCAACGGTCATAGTTGCAGGTGCGATTTTCGAGGCAGATGATGCAATTGCATGTTATTGCTAAAATTTCAAGTCCAATGGTTTCATTTTGCATGTTTATTGCTAAAGGTTTCATCTTCGAAATATTGCATATTTATTGGTGAAAGTTGCAAGTTTAATGGTAGAGTTGGCATATTCAACGGTCATAGTTGCAGGTGCGATTTTCGAGGCAGATGCAATTGCATGTTATTGCTAAAATTTCAAGTCCAATGGTTTCATTTTGCATGTTTATTGCTAAAGGTTTCATCTTCGAAATATTGCATATTTATTGGTGAAGTTGCATTTTTTATGGTAGAGTTTGCATATTTTTTTGTTCATAGTTGCATTTTGATTTTTTTCGGCAATTTTGTTTTTTTTTTTTTTTTTTTTTTTTTTTTTTTTTTTTGTTTTATTGCATTTTTATGGTGAAAGTTGCATGTTTTTGATGGTAGAAGTGCATATTCAACGGTCATAGTTGCAGGTGCGATTTTCGAGGCAGATGCAATTGCATGTTATTGCTAAAATTTCAAGTCCAATGGTTTCATTTTGCATGTTTATTGCTAAAGGTTCATCTTCGAAATATTGCATATTTATTGGTGAAAGTTGCATGTTTGATGGTAGAGATTGCATATTCAACGGTCATAGTTGCAGGTGCGATTTTCGAGGCAGATGCAATTGCATGTTATTGCTAAAATTTCAAGTCCAATGGTTTCATTTTGCATGTTTATTGCTAAAGGTTTCATCTTCGAAATATTGCATATTTATTGGTGAAAGTTGCATGTTTAATGGTAGAGGTTGCATATTCAACGGTCATAGTTGCAGGTGCGATTTTCGAGGCAGATGCAATTGCATGTTATTGCTAAAATTTCAAGTCCAATGGTTTCATTTTGCATGTTTATTGCTAAAGGTTTCATCTTCGAAATATTGCATATTTATTGGTGAAAGTTGCATGTTTGATGGTAGAGATGGCATATTCAACGGTCATAGTTGCATGTGCGATTTTCGAGGCAGATGCAATTGCATGTTATTGCTAAAATTTCAAGTCCAATGGTTTATTTGGCATGTTTATTGCTAAAGGTTTCATCTTCGAAATATTGCATATTTATTGGTGAAAGTTGCATGTTTGATGGTAGAGATTGCATATTCAACGGTCATAGTTGCATGTGCGATTTTCGAGGCAGATGCATTGCATGTTATTGCTAAAATTTCAAGTCCAATGGTTTCATTTTGCATGTTTATTGCTAAAGGTTTCATCTTCGAAATATTGCATATTTATTGGTGAAAGTTGCAAGTTTAATGGTAGAGATTGCATATTCAACGGTCATAGTTGCAGGTGCGATTTTCGAGGCAGATGCAATTGCATGTTATTGCTAAAATTTCAAGTCCAATGGTTTCATTTTGCATGTTTATTGCTAAAGTTTTCATCTTCGAAATATTGCATATTTATTGGTGAAAGTTGCATGTTTGATGGTAGAGATTGCATATTCAACGGTCATAGTTGCAGGTGCGATTTTCGAGGCAGATGCAATTGCATGTTATTGCTAAAATTTCAAGTCCAATGGTTTCATTTTGCATGTTTATTGCTAAAGGTTTCATCTTCGAAATATTGCATATTTATTGGTGAAAGTTGCAAGTTTAATGGTAGAGTTGGCATATTCAACGGTCATAGTTGCAGGTGCGATTTTCGAGGCAGATGCAATTGCATGTTATTGCTAAAATTTCAAGTCCAATGGTTTTATTTTGCATGTTTATTGCTAAAGGTTTCATCTTCGAAATATTGCATATTTATTGGTGAAAGTTGCAAGTTTAATGGTAGAGATTGCATATTCAACGGTCATAGTTGCATGTGCGATTTTCGAGGCAGATGCAATTGCATGTTATTGCTAAAATTTCAAGTCCAATGGTTTCATTTTGCATGTTTATTGCTAAAGGTTTCATCTTCGAAATATTGCATATTTATTGGTGAAAGTTGCATGTTTGATGGTAGAGATTGCATATTCAACGGTCATAGTTGCATGTGCGATTTTCGAGGCAGATGCAATTGCATGTTATTGCTAAAATTTCAAGTCCAATGGTTTCATTTTGCATGTTTATTGCTAAAGGTTTCATCTTCGAAATATTGCATATTTATTGGTGAAAGTTGCATGTTTGATGGTAGAGATTGCATATTCAACGGTCATAGTTGCAGGTGCGATTTTCGAGGCAGATGCAATTGCATGTTATTGCTAAAATTTCAAGTCCAATGGTTTCATTTTGCATGTTTATTGCTAAAGGTTTCATCTTCGAAATATTGCATATTTATTGGTGAAAGTTGCATGTTTAATGGTAGAGATGGCATATTCAACGGTCATAGTTGCAGGTGCGATTTTCGAGGCAGATGCAATTGCATGTTATTGCTAAAATTTCAAGTCCAATGGTTTCATTTTGCATGTTTATTGCTAAAGGTTTCATCTTCGAAATATTGCATATTTATTGGTGAAAGTTGCATGTTTGATGGTAGAGTTGCATATTCAACGGTCATAGTTGCAGGTGCGATTTTCGAGGCAGATGCAATTGCATGTTATTGCTAAAATTTCAAGTCCAATGGTTTCATTTTGCATGTTTATTGCTAAAGGTTTCATCTTCGAAATATTGCATATTTATTGGTGAAAGTTGCATGTTTATGGTAGAGATTGCATATTCAACGGTCATAGTTGCAGGTGCGATTTTCGAGGCAGATGCAATTGCATGTTATTGCTAAAATTTCAAGTCCAATGGTTTCATTTTGCATGTTTATTGCTAAAGGTTTCATCTTCGAAATATTGCATATTTATTGGTGAAAGTTGCATGTTTAATGGTAGAGATTGCATATTCAACGGTCATAGTTGCAGGTGTGATTTTCGAGGCAGATGCAATTGCATGTTATTGCTAAAATTTCAAGTCCAATGGTTTCATTTTGCATGTTTATTGCTAAAAATTTCATCTTCGAAATATTGCATATTTATTGGTGAAAGTTGCAAGTTTAATGGTAGAGGTTGCATATTCAATGGTCATATTTATGCGCCCTAGCATAAATATTGAGTGGTTTTTTCTTAAAATTATTTAATTTTTTGTTTTTCAAGTTTAAAATATTTGTTGCATCTTTTAAGGTTGAAAGTTGCATCTTAATGGTTAAATTGCATATTGATGGTGTGAAGTTGCATGTATTAGTTATATCTAACAATTATAAATTATTCAATATCAATGTTTATTACTTCGATTCGATCGTCGATTCGTGTTTAATGATTATAAATTTAGGGGTGGCAATTTTTTTGGTAAAAATTCGTTTATTTAATTAATTCAATTTTCTTTAACTTAATGTGAGTTTCAAATAATATATTCGTTTATAATTGGTCGATTCGATTTAAAGTTTGATTAAGTTGGTTTATGGGATACAAATTTAACATCATGAATACATTTATTCGTTTACTGAATCGTTTTAATTATTTTCTTGACCAATTAAGTTTTTAGTTACGATTCGAGGTATTTTTATAAATATATAAATTACATGGGTTATGGTTTATTTTTCATTAATTATATATGTTAATGACATGCATAATGAGTTGGGAAAAATCGATTCCATAATTAAATTAAGAAAATGAAATAATGATAAATTTGAAAAATTAATCAATATTTACTTAGGATAACTACTAAAGTTAATGAGCATGAAGTACAATTTTCTTAATGTTAATAGTTTTTTTTTAACTACTTATATTTTTTGTTAATCACACATTTATTTACTAATGAACTTAAGTTTCAAATTTATTGGTTTTGTTAATGTTTAAAAATTTTATATTTGAAGCATAAATATTATTGCATATTTTATGGTTGAAAGTTGCATCTCAATGGTGAAATTGCATATCAATGGTGTCAAGTTTCATGTTATTGGTCATATCTAACTATTACTTTTTATTCAATATCATGTTTAATGCTTCGATTTCGATCACGATTTCGATCTTGATTTCATGTTTAATGGTTATAAGTGAATTCAAAAAAATGAAACATCACAATTGAATGAGCACAAAATTATTGGTTTTGTTACATGTTTAATAATTAAAATAACATGTTCAATGGTCTTACTTGCTCTTCAGGAACGACTTTTTCTCAAACTTTCTCTCCAGTAGCTATTTCATCTCAAAAAATAAACTTCCTCTCCATGTAAAGTAGCCGATCGTGGTAAAGTAGATTAATGACAAACCGATGCATAAACATTTCAATAATCCCATCAATATTTTTGGACACATCTTCACAGACTTGTTACGAAAACTACACATAGTGGCCTTACTCCATATAACACTATATTCAATATTTAGATTATATGTTTGGATGTTGTAATCAATATGTACCAATATGTTTACATGTTGTAATCAATATGTACCAATATTTTTGGATGGTATAATTTTGGACAGATTTTCAGTAAATGCATACATAATTTTTAGCCATATTAGACATTTTTTGAGTGTATAGAAAATACATACATAAATTTTTATATGTACAATCCACTGTGATTTTGTTACATGTTTAATAATTAAAATAACATGTTCAATGGTCTTACTTAATCTTCAGGAACAATTTTTTCTCAAACTTTCTCTCTAGGAGCTATTTCATCTTTTTCAAAAATCAACAAAAGTTAATAATCACATAATTCATTCTCCATTAGGAAAGATGATAGGAGCTTGCTGCCATTACTTTCATCACAGTAAGCTTGTTGCCATGATGTACATGAGTACAATGGGCATACCCCTGTAAAGAGTAAAAGCTCAAAACAAGCGAAAACAAAGGAAAAAAATCCTAATGAGCAACAAAGAATGCACGCCCAAACAACCTGACAGATTTCAAAACATATAAGAAGAATGGTCCAAATGGCCTAGCCGAAAACCCTAAAATCAGACCCTGAATCACCAGCAGTCTCTGAATCCAGAACTAGAATAACAGACCCTGAATCATCTCACAGAACAGCCCAGCAGCACAACAACTTAAGACAGCCCCCAAGAGATTTTGAAGAGGGAAAACAGCCTCTGAAACCCCTACTTGATCAGAGCCAGCAGACCCTTCTGAAACCAGCCCCTGAAATCCAGCAGCCCCTGAGATAAAGGATTTTGCTTTTTTTTTTTACTAATATTATTTCCTTCAATCTTAAGATAATAAAGAATACATCAATGTTCATTTTGAGACCCAAGCAAACCATTACCAAACTTACCAACCAAAACCTGCAATTCACTTTGTTTATTTCCCAAGTCTACCTAGCAAATGAACAATATCAATATATACCAAATGGGACCAGCTCCAAAATAGGGTTTCTTTATTTTCTTTTCTCTTTTACTTGAGGTAAACTTATAAGGGAATTTTTTATGATCAAATGGAAGCTTGATTACCAAATGCTACCAAGTATCAAGGCTTATCAGTTGGATCACTTTCGGTAGTAATCCTGCTTGAGGCGCAGCCACCCATCTTGCTAAATAAAGCTGATAATCGTTTGAAGCTGCTGTTTCCCTCGCTAAAGTTGTGCAACTTCCTTGTCTTTCTCATCTTTGGTGAATTTAGGTCACTGATGTCACGATCAACATCATCTTGGTTCTTGATTTTTACAACAACCAGTCAGGTAATGGTGCTTCGGCAAAATAGGCACATTGGAGGTGTTAGGCATGTGGTTGTAGGGTTTAGCTTCTTGTGGCAACATAGGCCTAGTGTGCATTGTGCACACATCTGGTGGCCACAATCTTGTCTTCAATTGCCTGCTCAAAGCATATGCAACATAGCTCTGTATCGCTAGCCTGCATTAAAAAAGAACAAATCAATCTCATCTTTTTCAAAATCAACAAAAGTTAAAATAAAAAGTTCACAAAATTACAAGAGGCTCTTATATAGAACCACCCACTCAAAATTGTACAAGTGTTTATTTATGGCTAAGATTTGTAGAAATTTTCAGATGCAGGATTTAACAAAGCTGCGCAAACTCCGTGTTTGTACTTCAATGAAACTGCATATAGAATCAATATTACATAGAGATAATCATATAACAGTAAAAGCATTAGCAGCAAATTTCTAGGAAACTAAATCAAGAGAAAATACATCAAAAGTATGCTTTTCTAAGAAAATTGATTGCACGGAACTGGCTGCAAAAGATACAGAGATACAATCAATTGATAAGAATTATAAAATGATCAAATTTGTGTTCTTAAAAGTGCACCTGCTCTAAAATTTCTGGTAATTTGATGACCTCAATTAAATTTACAATAGCATGATAGGAACCAATACAACATTTTTTGCAACTAAACTTTCACACCAGACATCCAAATGTGCCCTTTAGCATTTATGTTCAAGCTAATAATTTGAGATGGCAATAAAGAAACAATTACATAATGCAATTACAAGAAAAACAAAATAAATCAAAGAATGTGACCAAAAAAGAAAGAAAATAAATATTATATAGATAAATATCTATGAAAACAATCTGCGCCCCACGCCAACAGTGCACGGATGCATTCAATCGATGCCCCTCTAGCTAGCAAGTGAAGAGGAGTGCTTCCTGGGCAATTGTAATCATCAATCTACAAAACAATTTTAACGCCTAACAACAATAAAACAAAATCATCACCATAATTTTTACCCATTTCCACCGGAGCACAAACAAGAGGACAACAATATAGTAAAATATGAACATATTCATACCGTCTTTGACGAGCTACCAAGTGCAATGGCGTCCCTCCTCTGCCATAACTGATGTTCACAAATCTTACATATCCCCTAAAATCTAATCCCAACACAGCAATTTTATCAGCCATTAATAAGCCAAATTTTATATACTTATCTAACAAATATTTCAATTCTTAGCTTACCAAGAAACGACAACAGGGCCAGACTGAGCAGCAGAGAGAATGGCTTGAAGGTAATCCGTATGGCCATAATATGCAACATAGTGCAAGCAGGTTTGTCTGTAAAGCGAATCAAACATCAAAATCTATCAAAATCAAACACAAATATTGCTAAAAACACAACTTGCATGCAAGATTCGAAACAAAATAAAAAACACTAAATGACTAAAATTATAGAGAATGCAGTGTAATCAAGATTTACCAACCACAAAATCCAACGATGGCGTAGAGAATGAAGTGTAGCAGCAACAAAGTTGAACGACAAAGAAATTTGGGGCAAGAAATTAAACAGGATGAAGTGTATCACCAATTTTAGGGCAAGAAATTTGGGGGAAAATTTTCTCTGCTGTATAAGAGAGATCGTGAAAGTGAAAGAGATTTGGGAGAGTTGGAGAGAGAGAAAAGCTTTTATATTTAATATTTATTATCGGTTTAACCGGTTATTCTTTTTTTTTTTCTTTTTTTTAACTGACCGTTGGATCGGTGAAGAGCCCAGGGGTATCTCATACCCCTGGGTACCACAGACGGACCCATAAATTTAAAGTGGATAGAGAAACGGAGGGGAACGCCGTCGTTTCTTCTAGCGTTCAGTATTTATCATCGTTTTTTAAATTAAATCGGTAATCCAAAAAAAATTCAATAAGATATTAATTCAATTAGAAGAATCAGCCAACATTATAAATAATTTCAGTTAAATAAAAATTTAAAAAAGAAAAACAAAACAAAAAATTTTAGTACACAAAAGACCATGGGCTATTTGAGTTCTTCTCCGGGCTAGCGAATGAAGATTGCATGTTATATGTCAATTTTAGTAACTTCCTAGCAATGATGAGTGCTCACTGCATCTTATGGCCATCTTCCTTATAGGCATGCAGTATCAATTATCAATGGGCTGCTCAATAATCATGACTCTATCTATCGGAAAAAACGTTATTTCTGTTTTATTTATTTTAAAAAATTACAAATGGGATCAGATAATAATGCTCGAGTTTTTTTATATCATGATTTGACTCGGAAATCTAACTATATACACATGCAGCATCTTCACTAATTTTAAACAAATTTTGGGAACTAAAAGAATAAATTTCTAAGAATATGCAAGTACCTTAAGCTCTAAGAGGCTTCTGGAAGAATTTAACCTCCAGTACAACCAAATACAGTTTGGTTATAGTATTAAGTTTGTAACATTTGGTTAAATTCTCAATTTAACATATTAAGTTTGTAACTTATTATATAAACATCGGTAATCAATAATGTGATTTTATTCTAAATAAGTCAACTATGCTTATTTAGAATTTTTTTTTTTAATAATAATAATAATTAATAAAACTAATCTTAAAATCCAATTTGCACATTTTTTAAAAGTTAATAGTAGCCAATTTTTTAACCTCCAGTACCACCAAATACAGTATCGCATCGCGACGAGCTCTTTCGCTGCATCGCAATGTTGCACGTTTAGCTGTTACACAGTTATTGTTTTCCATCGCATCACGACGCTGTAGGACACAGAAATGGACGACGTTGTTCCAGGCTCGCGGTCCGGTTAGGAGTACGGAGTAGCCCGTGGGGGACTAAACCGGAGAATAAAATGGAGTCGCCACCCGGTGTGAACCGGGAAAATGATTTAAGGCCGCACTCACCCTTCGCAAGGGAAGACCTCAAACCGTTGGGTTCGGAATGGTCTCTTACTTATGCCACTTGTAATGAACGGATTTGTGCAATAATTTAACTAAGTCTACACAACATACATGTCCAAGAATAACTTAAATCTAGTTCGCATTCATAAAAATAAATCCTATGTCTAAGTCATCATGCTTTAAAAGTAAGTATCACAACGACAAACATACGATATCACACAATGAGCATGTGGATCATCAAATACAAAGAATAAATAACATCCTAAACATAAACGCAATTTAATTCCTATTGTGAAAGAAAATAACTAAATCATGCATAAAAAAAAATAATAACACACTAAACTAAATCATGCTTAAGAAATAGATAACATACTAATGACTTATCATGCTCAAACACAAGATTGGACGAAACGAAACATGTGTGTCTCTCAAGTGGTACGTGGCATTGTAGCCCGAGTGCAAACCGCAATACCGTTCATTCGGATTCGGCTACGGAATTTACGTCCGGGTTTCCATCCGATATACCGCAAGAGAGAACACATATTCCGTTCACCCGGAAATCACATCATGCACCAATTCACAATACTCATGCGAAATAAAGTAATAAAATAACTAAAAATAAAGGATGATAAATAAAAGGGTGCCTCAGGTCTAACCTTTTAAGTCGCTTTCCGGGAGTGCGTTTCACGATGCCGGAAGGGTAATCGTTTCCGCTGTTTTCACTGGTCCACTGCTTTCACTATTTTCACTGTTTTCGTTGGTTCGCTATTTCCACTGTTTTCACTAGTCCGCTGTTTCTACTGTTTCTACTGCAGTTTCCGCTCGCTGTTTTCGCCGTTTAAGGGTTAAATTTTGGGCTGTATTGGAGGTTGTTTTGTGGTCGATTTTGGTTACGTTTTCTCTGGTTTTTGGGATATTTGTTCGGTACTGTTTTAGGGTTATTGCCCTAGGTAGGGCTGCTGTCTTGGGTCACGGTTTAAGGTATTTTTTAGTTATTTAGGAGCAGTTTTTGCGACGGGTTAAGGGTTGTTAAAGGCTTGCTGTCTTGGTCGTTTGTGAGGGGCTGAGTGTGGTGACTTTGTTGCAGTGTGTTTTCAATGAGAGGGAAGAGGGTTCTGTTTTGTTAGCGTGTGCATGGTTTGAGGGCTGTCGATTTTGTGGTTGGTAAAAGGGGTTATTATCTGTGAGGGTTTGGCTGGGCGCAGAGGCTTCAACGTGAGGCAGTTTGGAGGAGCTTAGGGACGTGTTTATTAGTGGCAGTGGCGAGAATGTTGAAGGTGGCTTGTGAGGGCTGAGTGATGAGGGGAGCTATGGTCTACGTGTGCATGGATTGGAGCAGTGAAGGGAGGTGGCTACTTTGGTGGTGATATGCGTGAAGGTGTTGACGTGAGTTGGGTTTGGCTACTGTGTTGAAGGGTTCTGTTTAGGGTTTGCTGGTCAGTGAATGGCGTGAAGGATGAGGGGTCTTTGGTACTGTGAGGGTACAATGTGAGGGAATTGAAAGGAGCTGTGCGAGTTGAAGGGTGGTGCTGTTTGTGATGTGTGTGAATTATGTTAGGGGGCAGTAGGTGCGCTGTTTATTGCCTAGGCGTTGGTGAAATGGCTGCTGCCGAGAGGGGCTTAGGCTGTGAGATTTGCGTGGACTGTTGATGGGTAAGGGCTGTGCGAGGGGCTGGTTCTTTAGGGGGCAGTGAGCTGTGTGTTATGCTCGGCTTTGTGGGGTTGTGTTGCTGGTCGGTTAGGGTTGATGAGTTGGTTGCCGTCCAGTTTGAAGGGTATTTATGCGTGATGAAGAAGGGCTGAATGAAGGGTTTCTTCTTTGCATGGAGTGGCTGTGCGAGAGTGTGTGTTGGTGGGAGTTTTTGGTGTCTTGTTTGTTGATTGCCGATAGTGTATAGGGGGAGCTGAGTGTATGATGTTGATGAAATGAAGGGGGAGTCGTCTAGCCGAGTGAGAGAGAGGCTAAGGGTTTATATGGTTTTCTTTTTGAGTGATAGACAGAGGGACCGTATGGGGGAGTATGGGTTTGGTATGGGTGGTTTGCATTAATAGAGTATGGGTGTTGCATGGAGGGTGCATGGCTTTGTTAGTTTGTATTTGTGATTGGGCGTGAGGTGTATGGTTCGTGTTTGATTGGAGAGGCAATTATTTGATGGAGAGTGGTTAGTGTAGATGATTCACGTGGGGTGCATGGGTGGTAGTTGGTTTTTTGTGTTTTGTTGATGGAATGTTTCTTTGTTGGTTAGTGTTTGGGATTGGTTTAGTAAATGGGATGGGGTTGTTAGGCTTATGCTGGCTTCTTGTGTATGGCTTAGTGAGTGTTTGAATAATGCAAGCATGGGCTCATGTGTTCTTTTTTTGTTACGTGGGGATTATGGGCATGAGGCATGGGTGAGATATGGGTATGAGGGGTGGTTTAGTGAGAGAGAGGCGAGGCCGAGAATTTGTTTAAGATTTAGGCCGGGAATAAATTTAAAACAGAGATCGAACGAGTAAACCCGAAGCTAAACGAGCGAACCAAATCCAACGAGGTATCAATTTCTGACCCTTTCCTTCCGACGTATGTTTCCCGCGACTTCCGCAACTTAAAAGGGAGTGCCTCTGAATGAGACTCATCATAGGGACTTATATGCAAAAATGCAGTGCCTACACATGCGAAGCGTTAGGCGTCGCGACACGAACCAATTGTGTCACGACTCACACCGTTCAGCGTTGTGACGCGACCCAAACCTGATGCAACTTCAGTTTTTGGAATCTCTGAGTGTCGCGACGCCCAGCCTAGGTGTATGTATGTGTTTTAAATAGCTTATTAACATGTCATATAGCATAAGGTGCATACTCTTGCATTTTCATATGCCATAACATGTAGACACGCATGATATTCTAGTCATAAAATATGACTTTATGTAAATTTAATAGTTAAATAAGAATATGAAATGCATGCAAACTGATTAATAAGATTAATTAGTTTAAAGGTTTAACAATTGAGAAATTCAAGTTTAAGAACAGATGGACCTTATGAGTACATTATTTTCCTTGGTATAAAATAAGAATATGAAATGCATGCAAACTGATTAATATGAAATGCGTGAGCTTGTTTTGGGGAATATAGGTCACGGTAGTTGAGGGTTTAGGTGTGAGTGATTTTGGATGGTTAAGCGTGAATACTCTTGTGTTTCTTGTCGTATTTTGTGTGAATGAGCTATGTTGGCGTTTGAGGTAGTGGGCGTGAGCATGTGGCGTTAGAGGTAGTGGGCGTGAGCATGTGGCGTTAGAGGTAGTGGGCGTGAGCAGGTGGCGTTTGAGGTAGTGGGCAGGTGGCTATGTGTGGACGGCAATGGAGGGGATTCTTGGAGGCTTAGGGTTGTGAATGTGCGGCAAGGGGAAGAGGCCAAGAGAGATTTAGGGTTTCATTCTTTGTGTTTGTGTGTTAGCCGTGTCAGAGAGAGTTCCCTAGGGTTGGTTTGAGTTATATAGAGAGAGAGAGGGACGTGAGAGAGGAATTAGGGTTTGGATTGGTTTTGAAAAGGAAACAATAAATTAATTAAAAAAAATGATTGATTTAATTAATTATTTAAGGAAAGGATGATTGTAGTTTTGGTGGGGGAATTTTATTTAAATTGGTGAGTGAATCATTTAATTTGATTTTAATTTGGAAGTGATTTATTCAATTTTGGAAATGATTTATTTTAATTAGGAATTTAATTTAAAAGGATTTAATTTTAGTTTAATTTAATTTAATTAGCTTTAATTTAATTCAATTGTATTTTAGTTTAATTTAATTTAATTAGCTTTAATTTAATTTAATTTAATTTAATTTCACTTTAATTTGTTTTAATTTAATTTGATTTAGATTTGATTTAATTTGTGACATGCATTTTAAATGTTTTAATTATTTTTTTGATTGGGCTTGGGGGTGAGATGGGCTTGGTGTGTGTCTTATGGGGTTTAGGCTAAGGGTGTGTTTTTTAAAACGGAGGTCCAACAAGCGAACCCGAAGCTAAACAAGCGAATATAATCCAACAAAAATATCGATTCCCTTCCGACGTCCGTTTCCCGAGACTTCCTCGACTTAAAATGTAGTGTCTCCAAATGAGACTCATCATAGGGACTTATATGCAAAAATGCAGTGCCTACAGTCGCCCCCACTTTGATGGGACTTGTGCAGTGTGTGACAATGACAATCCTATCAAAGTTATGCATGCATTTTTTTACTTACCTGGCTCGCCAGCTGTTGCTTAACTTACTTGTTATCCCGAGATGCTTTGACCTTTTGGGCTTTGTTCCCAAATTGCGTTGAGAGAGAGCTTTATTCCCCTGGGCTTTATTCCCGAGCTGTTTTGAAAGTGGGCTTTATTCCTCTAGGCTTTGTTCCCGAACTGTGTAGAGATATGTCTTTATTCCCCTGGGCCTTGTTCCCGAACTGCTTTGAAAGTGAACTTTATTCCCCTAGGCTTTATTCCCGAGCTGTGTTAAGATAGGACTTTATTCCCCTGGGCCATGTTCCCGAAATGTGTTAAGATAGAGCTTTATTCCCTTGGGCCTTGTTCCCGAACTGTGTTAAGATATAGCTTTATTCCCATGGGCCTTGTTCCCGAACTGCTTTGAAAGTGGGCTTTATTCCCCTAGGCTTTGTTCCCGAGCTATGTTAAGATAGAGCTTTATTCCCTTGGGCCTTGTTCCCGAACTGTGTTAAGATAGAGCTTTATTCCCCTGGGCTGTATTCCCGAACTGTGTCAAGATAGAGATTTATTCCATTGGGCCTTGTTCCCGAACTGTGTTAAGATAAAGCTTTATTCCCTTGGGCCTTGTTCCCGAACTGCTTTGAAAGTTGGCTTTATTCCCCTAGGCTTTGTTCCCGAGCTATGTTAATATAGAGCTTTATTCCCTTGGGCCTTGTTCCCGAACTGTGTTAAGATAGAGCTTTATTCCACTGGGCTGTATTCCCGAACTGTGTCAAGATAGAGCTTTATTCCCATGGGCTGTATTCCCGAACTGTGTCAAGATAGGGCTTTATTCCCCTGACTGTGCTGAATGTGGGCTTTGTTCCTGATTGTGTTGAATGTGGGTTTTATCCCCGAACTGTACTGAATGTGGGCTTTATCCCCGATCTGAGCTGACTGTGGGCTTTGTTCCTGAACTGTACTGAATGTGGGCTTTATCCCCGATCTGAGCTGACTGTGGGCTTTGTTACTGAATTGTACTAAATGTGGGCTTTATCCCCGATCTGAGCTGACTGTGGGCTTTGTTCCTGAATTGCACTGAATGTGGGCTTTATCCATGAATTGAGCTGACTGTGGGCTTTGTTCCTGAATTGCACTGAATGTGGGCTTTATTCCCGAATTGAGCTGACTGTGGGCTTTGTTCCTGAATTGTACTGAATGTGGGTTTTAGTCCCGAACTGAGCTGACTGTGGGCCTCGCCCCCATATTGATGCTGATGTGGGTCTTGCCCTAAAACTGATGTGGGCCTCGCCCCAAAACTGATACTGATGTGGGGCCTCGCCCCCCAAACTGGTACTGAGGTGGGCCTCGCCCCCAGAATGATACTGATATGGGCCTCAACCCTGGGACTCGTCCCCAAGCTACTGATAATGACGTGGGCCTCGCCCCCAGATTGCCATACCCGGCAAGGCTGCTACTGATAATGACGTGGGCCTCGCCCCCAGATTGCCATACCCGGCAAGACTGATACTGAAACTAATGTGGGCATCGCCCCCAGAGTGCCATACCCAAAACTCAAACTCAAATGGGCCTCAACCCTGGGATTATTACCCAAATCTGATATTGTGCTTTTCACCGTTTCTGATTAGCTTGTTCTTTACCGCTCTATCTTTTCTTCTTCAAAACCTGTGAACACAAAACAAAACAAACACAAAAGGATGCAAAATGTGTTACGTGTAAGCATGCATGAATGTTCATATCCCGTCGGGTTAGGTCTTCCTTGTGCTCCTCGGCACTTCTTGCCTTCAAATGTCTTTGATCGCCCCATGGGTCTGCTTACAGCTTCTTTCTGTCAATTCTCTTATGGTGATTGCTCAATTTTCTTTAGTCCCATGACTAAATATCTCGTTATGTCCCTGATTCACGAGGTGGTAGACTGGTCACCACCAGTCTTGATTTAGCTTACTGATATCCGTTGTTTGCACTTGGTCAAGATGAACCACTGGGTGGGGCCTTCCATATCATCATACTATATCACATGCTACGAAATAGTCCCAATAATTATACATATTATCGTCCTCAAAGAATGCCCAGTAATGAAACCAGAGAACCTTCAAAACACTCAATGCCACTTAAATCCAAGTCTTTAAATAAATGATCTAAGCCAGACTCAAAATGTGTGTGTGCAAAGGTTCTTTCACAGCTTGATCCTTAAGTAAGCTAACTCAATGATTTCGCTTCAAAAATCGGGATCGATGGTTCAAACCAACCTACATGTCTCAGTTATGCTCTGCAATTACTTTTTCGTGCCCAATGTGGTATGGTTTCATTTTTCTTTTCCTTTGTCTCTCTTTTTTTCTTTTCGTTTTGAACTTCATTTTTTTTCTTTTTTTTTCTTTTTTTTTTCTTTTTTTTTTCAACACACTTACCCTTTAAGGTTGCATTTCTCCTCATGGTGGTCCTAATACTCACCCATGGGTAGCTTCACGCTTATCGGTTATAGGCGGTTTATTTCTTTTCTTTAGACTTTTTTTTTTCAACCATACCACACATCATAACACAAGCAAGTCAGGATAGACATCTAAGCAAACGGTCATTCATCGACCCGTAATTTCTTCAACTAGTCACATTGCCAACTACTCAGGTTTTCATCGCTAAGAACCTATAGTGAAGTGCTTACGAGTCTAGCATAGATCAACAATTCAAAGCATCAGATAAAAGCACATCAAGAGTTTATCATTTCTAAGATTTCATCTTAAAGCAAATGATTTCATCATCGGACTTATGCCTAACTATTAAATACTAAACAACCTTTTTTTTTCTTCTTTTTTTTTTCTTTTCTTTTTCTTTTCTCTCTTTTTTTTCTCTCTTTTTTTTTGAAGGCCCCCAATGGTCTTCTATCATTGCCGTAAGGTTTTCTGTTTCTCGATTTCCTTTTCCCCGCTATCCATGTTTGCTAAACTCCTATTGACAAACCTTTTTGTTTTCTTCTCTAACCCAACGGATATCTATGATGGCTTTTAAGACACGGGGTTAACATGATGCTTGTATGCATGGATGTATGAGATACGTGCAATGTATGTAATATATAAGCCCATTTAAAAATTTTTACACTAGTTGGCCCATTATCATTTTAAAGTATTCAATCATACTATTGCGCGGTGCAAACTTGTCCCAGTTGAAAAGGCCCAACAGGTTTACACTTTGCGATAACATGGCTAAACAACTTCAAATGATAAAAGGCCCAAACATAAAATGGCCCATCGACATTTTAGAAGCTTTTGGCCCAATTATCAAATGACACGAACTCGTCCCAATTTAAATGGCCCAACAAGTTCACATCTTTTGACAAAAGGTCCAACTGGATCCAAATGACGACAGTCCAAAACATCAATATAAAAAAAATAATTTCTACTAGTTCTACGACTAAGGTGCACATGTGGGTTTACGGGAGTGCGGACAAAGGCTCTCGCTGACGAAGGCACTCGCTGACAATGCCTTTAACTAAACCCCTTCAACCCACTGTAGACACGGTTAATTAAAGCACAAATCCAAACATTACAAGACATTATTTCGGGGCCGATTCTCTATCCCCAGTGGAGTCGCCAGACTGTAGGACACAGATGTTGACGATGTTGTTCTAGGATCGCGGCCTAGTTGGGAGTACGGAATAGTCCGTGGGGGAACTAAACCGGAGAAATAACATGGAGTCGCCACCCGGTGTGACCCGGGAAAATGTGATTTAAGGCCGCACTCACCCCTCGCAAGGGAAGACCTCAAACCGTTGGGTTCAGAATGGTCCCTTACTTATGTCACTTGTAATGATATGATTTGTGCAATAAAATAACTGAATCTACTCAACATGCTCAAGAACAACCTATGTCTAGTTCAGGTTCATAAAGATAAATCCTATGTCTAAGTTGCATGCTTGAAAAGTAAGTCATCATAACACACGACAACATATGGCAATCTCATGAATATATTTCAATCATATAATGCGAAAAGCAAACGACAATATAAACCTAATGCAAATTCCAAATGCAAAACAAATAACTAATCATGCTTAAGAATAAATAACTAAATCATGCTTAAAAATAAATAACATACTAGCAACCTAATCATGCTCAAATACATGGTTGGATGAAAAGAAATATGTGTCTTTCTCAAGTGGTACGTGGCGTTGTATCCCGAGTGCAAACCACACTACCATCCATTCGGATTCGGCTACGAAATTTACGTTCGGGTTTCCATCCAATATACCACAAAAGAGAACACGTATTCCGTTCATCCGGAATTCACATCATGCCTCAACAAACGACTCTCATGCGATAATATATTAAAATAAATAAAAGAAACGAAAGATAATAAGTAAAAAGGGTGCCCTCAGGTCTAACCTCTTGTGTCGTCTCACGAAAGCGCGTTACACGGCCGTCGGAAGGGTTGATGTTCCGCAACTTTTCTGGTTCACTAATCCAACAATTTTCCTCGCTGTTTTCACTCCGTTTCGCTGCTGTTTTTATTGTATTTTCGGGTCACTGTTTTAAGGTAATTTAGGGACTGTTTTGGCGGTTATTTGGATCGGTTTGGGCTACGATTTTGGACAGTTTTTGATGCAGTTTTGGGACAGTTTCTGGGGACTGTTTTGTGCAGTTTTTGGGGACTGTTTGCGTGGCAAACTGGGCAGTTTTATGGGGGTATAATATACGGTAATTACTGGCAATACAGTGGGCTGTTCGGGGATGCAGTGGGGCAGTGATATGGGCTGTTCGATGATGCAATGGGTTTGTGCGTGGAGCAGTGTTGTGCGTGGCTTTTTGGCGTGATGAGGCTGTAACGTAAGTGAGGTTGATGGCTGTGAAGGGCTTGTGTGGTCAAGGGGCTGGTCTACGTTGAAGGCAGTGGTGCAACGTTATGCGTGGTTAGGTGTCTTTCGTTAAAGGACTGGTGAGGGTTGCGTGGCTAGGTGTGAAGGGTACGTGAGCGTGAATTGCTGATGATGGCTGTGAGTTGTGATGATTTTGTTGATGAGTTTGTTGGCTGCGTAAGTGGTCAATGGGGCTGATTGTGAGACTGATGGGCAGTGGCGTTGAGTTGGCAGTACGTGAGAGGGGCTGATGGAGTTAGGGGCGTGATGGTTGGGTTATTTTGGTGGATCTGTGATGCGTGAGCTTATTTTGAGGAATATAGGTCACGGTAGTGGAGGGTTTAGGTGTGAGTGATTTTGGATGGTTAGGTGTGAATACTCTTGTGTTTCTTGTCGTAATTTTGTGTGAATGAGATATGTTGGCGTTTGAGGTAGTGGGCGTGAGCAGGTGGCGTTTAAGGTAGTGGGCAGGTGGCTATGTGTGGACGGCAATGGAGGGGATTCTTTGAGGCTTAGGGTTTGTGAATGTGCGGCAAGGGGAAGTGGCCAAGAGAGATTAGGGTTTCATTCTTTGTGTTTGTGTGTTAGCCGTGTCAGAGAGAGTTCCCTAGGGTTGGTTTGAGTTATATATAGAGAGAGAGGGACGTGAGAGAGGAATTAGGGTTTGGATTGGTTTTGAAAAGGAAACAATAAATTAATTAAAAAATGATAGATTTTATTCAATTATTTAAGGAAAGGATGATTGTAGTTTTGGTCGGGGAATTTTATTTAAATTGGTGAGTGAATCATTTAATTGATTTTAATTGGAAGTGATTTATTCAATTTTGGAAATGATTTATTTTAATAGGAATTTAATTTAAAAGGATTTTAATTTTAGTTTAATTTAATTTATTAGCTTTAATTTAATTCAATTATATTTTAGTTTAATTTAATTTAATTAGCTTTAATTTAATTAAATTAATTTCACTTTAATTTGTTTTAATTTAGTTTGATTTAGATTTATTTAATTTGTGACATGCATTTTAATGTTTTAATTATTTTTTGATTGGGCTTGGGTGAGATGGGCTTGGTGTGTGTCTTATGGGGTTTAGGCTAAGGGTGTGTTTTTTAAAACGGAGGTCCAACAAGCGAACCCGAAGCTAAACAAGCGAATATAATCCAACAAAAATACTGATTCCCTTCCGACGTCCGTTTCCCGTGACTTGCTCGACTTAAAAGGTAGTGCCTCCAAATGAGACTCATCATAGGGACTTATATGCAAAAATGCAGTGCCTACAGCAGTCAAAGCACTTCTTTAGATATAATGTTATTTTGGTCTGCGAAAATAGTATTGTGTCTGATTGGATAGGCAGACAAAACACTTATTTAGATATCTAGATTGGATAGACCTATCAAATTTCGATTTTTAAATGAAAATACCGAGTTGACTAACTTAGGAGTTGAGCTATGACCGGACATCGACATACGCGTATACCTTGTGTCTGATTTAGATGGTTTGTTCAAGAAGTTGGATTTAAGTTGTAGTGTGCACTTTGAAGTTTCTTCGATTTCGTTACTGGACATTCTCTAAGGATATTGTTATGTACAACTACTAGGACTGTTTGTTTTTTTGTTTTATTTTTTTTTTTTTGTATTTTTATGTGATTGTATGTGCATGTGAATGATGTTTGTGGGTGTCATCGTTGTAAGTGCTCACGAGACTATAACCCATCCATTAGGTCCAGAGCATATGATGACTAAAACGGACTTAACTAGTGAAGAAACAGCAAAATATAGCGAAATTATGCCTAGGTTAAATACCTGAACAACGCTTCCAGACACTGGAAAGCACATCGCGACACGTTGTAGTGGAAAAATGAGGCAAAATGCAATTTGTAGTCTATGTTGCGACATGACCTTATGAGCGTCGTGACTCCATAACAAGAGGCAAGCGCGTCACGGCGCTGGGCTATGCACGTCGCAACATGCACACGATTTCCAGACTTCAAAAGAGTTTGCAGAAACTTAAACAGGAAGGATCATAGTTTGCAGACTTCAAAAGAATAATCTGTCCCAAGCCCTAAAGATCATAGGTTTAAAGCCTCCAAAGAGACTTTTGAGAGAAAATGAAGCACATAAGCAAACATAGCACCGAGGTTCAACATCAAGAAAGCAGAAGACTGGCAACTGTAATAGAGTTTATTCTTTTCTTCTCTTTCATGATACTTTGTTTAATTTTGATTATTTATTTAGGACTCTCTCCCATGTGTTGTAACTAAACCGTTAATTTAGGGTTATGATGAAACTCAGTACTCTAATTTTATATAATTTATTTTCTTAGATCTTGTGTGATTTATTGACTTATATATTGAACTTTATGTTTAATGCTTCTTGTTGCTTGATCACCATTAAAATTGAAGTGTGAACTTAATTAAACTTAAGAAATGAATTTTAGGTTCGGTTTTAGATTCAATAACACACGATCTCATCTAAGTGATTTCTCTACATGATAGAAATATACTCGGTGGACATGCGTAACCATAATTGGAACTTGATATTAATGAATTTAGGTTAGGTTAATTAATATAGAAATATTGGTAATTGATTTACTCTTAATATTTTCACATGACTATCGAAAGAGGCTTGTGGGATAATTTCGTGTTTTAGGTTAATAAGTTAATTTACATAAATGTAGGAAAATCAATTCATCTTTCGCATAGTAATGATTGGATTCACAACCCTAAATGTTTTTTCCCCTTGGTTGCAACTTATCATCTTTAATTTTCTCTTCTTAATTTTAATTTAAATTAAAATCCTAATTAAATCTCGTTTAGATAACCGTAGGTAAGTAGTCTTAATAATTAGTAGAGTGGATAATAAATCCCCGTGGGTTCGACACCCAACTCATTAATCACTATATTATTTGAATACGTACGTTTGCGTGCGACAGTAAAATCTCGATCAATCATATATTCAACATGTGGCATGAGGGAGGTAAGAATGCGGCCGAGTCATAATCCTTGATATGGCGGAGGCCAAGTCAAGTGTCGCAGTGATGAAACAAGCGCCTCGATTCGTTTCAAAAATCTAAATTGCGTTGCGTTTTAGTTGATTTCAAGATGATAACTTGGGAGAAAAGCAAAAGCTGGTCGGTTTGAACTTAATTTTAATATATATATATATATAAACAAAGAAATTAAGAGCTTTCTAAAAATATTGATATGACAAATTGAACGAATTTATTCTAACAAATTAAGAGCTTTCTAAAAATTTACATAGCACCATGGAGAAAAACAAATGCAACACAAGTGAAAACGAGTGGGATTTTAACTCTAATACATATTCAATTGAATTTGGAATATTACGGAATTTGAAAATTAAAAATAGGCAAAATAATAAAATAATAAACTTATGACAGTGAAGCTAAGCCGTGCCATATTGCCTCTATCAACATCGGAGCTTCCTCCCCCCGCTCCAGCTCCGGTTCCGCGATTTATTGTGCCTCCACCACCTGGTCTGTTTCCGCCACCTCGACTGCCTCCCCTCCTCCGCCGCCTCGGCCACCCCCACCTCCTCCGCCGCCACCACCACGTTGAGCAGCAGCTATAGATGACATAAGTACAATCACAATAAGGATGACTGCCAATAACTTCATCAACTTATTAGACCGCATCCACATGTAATTCATCTTGTCAACTGCATGCATATACAATGAATGATACCCAAATTTAAGTCTCGGAAATGTTAAATAAATAAATAAATATGAATATCTTAAATTATTATTAATTTGTTTGGAGAAATGGGAAGAGAGAGCTTACATATTTTGAGCTGCAGATGATTAATTTAAGCTAAGCTTTTGAAGAGTTAAGCAATCAAAAGAACAGGAACAGGATGGTTTTATAGAAAGTAAAGAAAAGATGGGAAGTCACAGAACTTGTATATGTAAATTCCTGTAATTAGAGGAGAAAGAAATTTAGAACGTAACTATACACACAAATTTCGGATATATAAAATAATTTGTCTACGTTTTTTTTTTTAAAAATAAATAAAAAAAATTATTACGTATTTGATGTTATTCTAAATTACGTGCACGGATGAAACACGCTTAATTAAATGATTTGAGGAGGAGACCTTTTATGGTATAGTCTTCCCTCAATTTCCTAAAATACCCTATTCATTTATCAAAAATTTCATTCCCCATTTTATTTATAGATAGATATAGATATATATATATATATATAGATAGATATATATATATGATATATTATATATATATATTATTTATTTATTTATTTATTTTATTAATTAAATTTTTTATTATATATTTTTGTGTTATATATATATATATATATATATATTCTTTTTTATTTATTTAATAAATATTACAAATTTCATATTTATTGTTATTTATTTTGTATTTATTTATTCATTTAATTTATGTGATTCTTTTTTATTTATTTAACACTGCTTAAACAAATAGATTATCAAAATATTTATTTTATAAATTATTTTATTTGGTTAAATTATATTTTTGTTATACATAAGTAGTATTAATTAAATTAAAAATGAATAAAAAAAATTAAATGAATAAATATGAAATTTGTAAAATTTATTAACAAAAATAAAAAAAATTATAAAATAAAAAAAAAATTAATAAAATGACAAAGGAAATTATAATTATATATAATTATTTTTAAATTAATATATATAAATATAGAATTTTTGTCATGGGCAAAGCGTCACCCCTAACTTTTCACAATGACGAATTAAATATCTGAACAGTCGTTTATTCTGTTAATTAGTAACTTTTGGACGCTGACGTGGCCAAACGAGTATAAAACTAAACTGATAAATACCTGAAATTTGTCCACCCCTAATTTTGAAAACAAAACAAAGTAAATGTAACATTTGGGGAAAAAATTATCAAACGATTGATTGATAGAAATTGAAGGAATGAAATCGAATTTATTTAATATTTTCTTTGGTTCCACAGCTTGGCCGAAGCGGCGATGCCGAAAACGACGTGATGGATTTCAGTCGGTCTTTGTATTCGTAGTTCTTACGATCGTGTTTGTGGATGGGTGTTTGATTTTGAACCAACGGCTCAGATGTGTTATTGCTGAGAACTGATGTGTGTGGTGGTTGACGATAAATGGCGAGTATGTTGATTTTGATGATAATAGTTGACGGCTAAAATCCGTCAATATCGAAATCAAACAAAATAAAAGAATAATGCACTGTTTTTAACATGGTTCGACATACCAAAGACCTACCTCCACGAGACAATTATATTGATCGTGTTAATGGCAATCTCAAGAGTTTATAATTCTCCCACAAATTTGGTAGAGTATCTGTAAGATTTATTTTTTTTCTCGTCTTCATAATGGATTTTCCCCTATTTATCTTATTAGGGAGGCGTTTCAATGACATAAATATGGTAACCGTTGGAGATCATTATGAACAATAACTAACCCTGAACTATTGAGATTTATTATTATCTTAATTTGGTAACCGCTATGGTGATTCCCTTCATTTCATTTGGGCTCTCGAGGACGTTAGTTTCATGAGGCTTTGGGACTGCATGAAACAACCTTCGAGCAATGATCTCGAATTCATATGAATATGTCGTTAGCAGGGTCTAGATCGCATAAGATGTGTTTTGGGTGCTCCATCTCGGAATGCGTTGGGCCCGTGGATGCTCCAGGGGGAGGTCGCGTTCTGGGTGACTACAACGAAGTCAATGGGGGCCATTTACGATCTGTGACTCATATTGGTACCGAGCCTTGTGGGCTGAACTCATTCTCTATTGGGCTGCTAGTGGGTCTGTTTCACTTGATTGGACACATTTTGACTTTGAGCTCATTTTCGCCCATTACAATAACAAAAAATGTATCAAGAGCACAATAATAAATGCACCTCTTCAAGTCAATCATGGATATTATGCATAAAAAAGAGATCAAAATTAAGGAAATCAAGTGGAGCTCAATAAGTTATTAGATATAGAAGACTAGCATATAATATTTTATTTTTAATCTTGTAATGCTTGTCTATTGTAAGATTATGCTTAATAAGCACTTTATAGTTCAAATCATTTTTACATGTATATAATTTACAAATGGATTTGGATAATATCCATCTAATACTATTAGATATAGAGTTGGATTATTTTTTTAAATATCCAATTGGACATTTGATGGATAATGAATGGATATGGATATTAAATTTTTAATCCAATATTCAACTAAAAGTAGAAAAATACAAAGTGTCACTAATTAAAAAAATTATTATTAAAATTACATTTATAATATAATTATAAAAATAAATATGATGATATCCAACTCGGATTCAGACACGGGCTAGTGTCGGGTATTGACGGGCTTGGTGCCGCGACCCGGAACCGGGCTCGTTGCCAGGACCATGGTAGGGCTAGTTGTCGGGACCGAGATCAGAGCCAGGACTCGGTGCCGAGACCCTGTCAAGGCTAGGTGCTGGGACCCTGGCCAAATGCCGAGAACCTGACCGGACTCGGTGTCGAGACCCGTAGTTGGCTCGGTTTAATTATAATATTTCTCATTCAAGTAAATGATAAAAATTTGATGTTTATAAATATTCATGGATATCCATATCCAATATTTAAAAATGGATATATATATATATATATATATATATATATATATATATAATATAATATATATATATATATATATATATATATATATATATATATATATGTTGATGGTGTTTTCAGGACCTATGTTATTTAAGGAGTACGGCAGGGGTAAAAAAGGTAATTCCCTTCTCGATCGAAATCATTAATGCCGACTCGACCACATGAGTGTTATAAATCCAACAGGTAGAGACCGAGCACTTGATGATAGGTGACCGACCACTTGAGATCGGATGACCGGGCATTATCAGATCGACAGCAGCATTCTCAGTTCAAAGGACTATCATGACCGACCTCATGAAGACCGACCAGATAGTGAGATAGCGAGATATGACACCCTATTCTTGTGGATAAGATGACAAATTATCCTATTTTCATGGGGAAAATTGGTGAGACAGAGTCCTAGTAGGATAAAGAAAGTAAATTTTGTTTTGATTATGAATCCTTATGGGAAAAGTAAATTGTTTCAACTAGGAAATTCTTGTAGGAGAAGGAATCTGATTTCTACACTATTATAAATAGAAGGGTAGAGTGTGCATAAAAAAAAACAAGTGGAGAGCATTAGGAGAAGCAAAAGTGGAGAGCATTAAGAGAAGGAACATGAGAATCATTACCATCAGACTTGTAAAAAACAAGAAGCAGAGCTGAGAAGCGTGTTTGAGTAATAAAAGTATCATCCTTTTTGTGTCCGTGGATGGAGGTCGGGTAAAAACCCGCCGAACCACGTTAAATCTCCTTGTTTGATTGGCGCATTATCTACCTTCTGCCTATAACCAAACAAATTCACTATTGAGGGAGGATTACCTCGGGAGTGATATTCCCATATTGCCCTGAGACCAAAATCCACCGTCAACAGTTGGCGCTGTCTGTGGGGAACTCAACAAAAAGCGGTTCGCGTAGTAAGACGATGGCAGAAGGCGGAAATCACCAATCGTCGGGGAATCCGGCCACAGATTGGATGAAGAAGATAGAAGAAAGCATAAAGAAGGACATGGAGGATAATCAGGCCCTCCTAAAAACCATGATGGACCGACTGGAGAGAATGGAAGGGGAGAACAACGAGTGCCTGAAACCAGAGCTAATCAAAGAAGAAGAGAGATAGCAGATGGAAAGAGGGTTGTGAATACAAGTGAGGACGATAGACCCAGGAGGAAGGGCAAAATCCATAGTTGTGGAAAAAGATTCACAAACAGACGACACATGGGAAGAAGAAGAAGAGAGACATTATACAGATTCCTCTTATGATGGTCTCCGCTACACTAGAAAATGAGACACATAGTACGACGAAACTGTGCGAGAGATTCCAAGGCGTGAGGAACACCGCACCCGGGGCAACAAACATGAAGAAGAGCACAGAAGGTGACATGACGGCCCAAATAGCGAGGTAAAATCTTGGTTAAAGAAAGAGATGGCCAAGTGGAGGACAAGCCTCAAAACAGATACAGGGGACACCCGGGACATACTCGACTCCCATTACAAAGGACAGTTGGCGCCGAGGCCACTTCAATAATCGGCTCGGGCCTGGAGTTCGTTCCGCAGAGGCCACTTCAACAATCGGCTTGGGGTTGGAGTTCGTTCGGCCGAGGCCACTTCAACAATCGGCTCGGGGCTGGAATTCATTCCGTCGAGGCCACTTGATTAATCGGCTCGGGGCTGGATTCGTTCCGCCGAGACCACTTGATTAATCGACTTGGGGCTGGATTCATTCCGCCGAGGTCGCTTGGTTAATCGACTCAAGGCTGGATTCGTTCCGCCAAGGTCAGATGTTTTCTTTCCAACTCGGGTCTGCTCTTGTACCGCCGAGACCGATGTTTCTTTCCGGCTCGGGTCTGCTCTTGTACCGCTGAGACCGATGTCTTTGTCCGGCTCGGGTCTACTCTTGTACCGCCGAGACCGATGTTTCTTTCCGGCTCGGGTCTGCTCTTGTACCGCCGAGACAAATGTTTCTTTCCGGCTCTGGTATGCTCTTGTACTACCGAGACCGATGTTTCTTTCCGGCTCGGGTCTGCTCTTGTACCGCCGAGACCGATGTCTCTTTCCGGCTCGGGTCTGCTCTTGTACCGCCGAGACCGATGTCTCTTTCCGGCTCGGGTCTGCTCTTGTACAGCCGAGACCGATGTTTCTTTCCGGCTCGGGTCTGGAGTTCGTTCCGCCGAGGCCTCTTCATCGGCTCGGGGCTGGATCTCGTTCCGCCGAGGCTGCTATACTATTCAGCTCAGGGGTCGGGTTACGTCCCACCGAGTCGTTCTTATTGGCCTGGGGACGGAACATTCCCCCAGAACCAAATGTCTCTTTAGCTCGGGGTCCTCAGAATATTCAGGGACATACTCGATGCATAGGATCCGTGAGAAGCATAGCACGGGGAGGGATGATACCCCCGTGGCGATTGCTTGCTCCAGTGTTACCGAACATAAGGAGGAATATGCCTTTAATGTGTCGAACACTCTTTGATCCTCACTTACCCGATGTAATGGATCCGTGAGAAAGCATAACACGGGGAGTGATGATGCCCCCGTGACGATTGCTTGCCCCAGTGATATCGGACCTAAGGAGGAATGTACCCTTAGCATCCCGGACACTCTTTGATCCATTCATCATTTGGATCCAAGAGAGGCGCAGCACGGGGAGGCGTTGTGGCCCTGTGGCGTGTGCCTGCTCCAGCGCGGTAAGGAGGAGCCCTCGCACAAATACACAGGCTCCACAGTGACCTGACGTATAGAGGATGTGCCCTTACCATTTTAAACGCTCTCTGATCCAAATCATGGTTCGCCGGGACACTGAATTAAAAGATTCAGAATTTTGTTTTGGAGACCTCGGGCAGGACGCTGTTCTAAGGTATCTGTGCTGTTGTTTACACTTTTTTGATTTTATTTTCCAAAGTTTTGTTTTTATTTTTTCGTCGGTCTGACAATGGGATGCCTAAGTCAGATTCGATAGGGCTTCAAAGGTGGATACACTTCCCATCTGAATAAGTCCCAAAGATTAACCAGTGCTCGGGGCTGGATTCGTTCCGTCGAGGCCACTTGGTTAATCGGCTCGGGCTGGATTCGTTCCGCCGAGGCCACTTGGTTAATCGGCTCGGGTTGGATTCGTTCCGCCGAGGCCACTTGGTTAATCGGCTCGGGCTGGATTCGTTCCGCCGAGGCCACTTGATTATTCGACTCGGGGCTGGATTTCGTTCCACCGAGGCCATTATGACTTCTCTCAGCTCGGGGTCGGGTTACGTCCCACCGAGTCTGTCTCTTTGGACTGGGGACGTAACATTCCCCCAGGTCCAAGTGCCTTTCTCAGCTCGGGGTCGGGATACATCCCACCGAGTCAGCCCTTCGGACTGGGGACGTAACATTCCCCCAGGTCCAAGTGAATTTCTCAGCTCGGGGTCGGGATACGTCCCACCGAGTCAGCCCTTCGGACTGGGGACGTAACATTCCCCCAGGTCCAAGTGCCTTTCTCAGCTCGGGGTCGGGGTACGTCCCACCGAGTCAGCCCTTCGGATTATGGACGTAACATTCCCCCAGGTCTAAGTGCCTTTATCAGTTCGGGGTCGGGGTACGTCCCACCGAGTCAGCCCTTCGGACTGGGGACGTAACATTCCCCCAAGTCCAAGTGCCTCTCTTCATTCGGGGTCGGGATACATCCCACCGAGTCAGCCCTTCGGACTGGGGACGTAACATTCCCTCAGGTCCAAGTGCCTTTCTCAGCTCGGGGTCGGGTTACGTCCCACCGAGTCGGCTTCTTTGGACTGAGAATGTAATATTCCCCCAGAGCCAAGTCTTTCTTCAGCTCGGGGTCGGGATACGTCCCACCAAGAGACTTATCATCGGCGTGGGATCGGAGCATCTCCCCCATGGTCGGCCCTCTATTGGTCTGGGGAGGTGACATTCCCCCAGAGCCAAATGTTCTTCTTAGTTCGGGGTTGGGTTACGTCACACCGAGTCGATCGTCATCAGCATAAGGGCAAATCATTTTTTTTCCACAAGTAGATATCGGGATCCTTGTTGACTGAGCACATGAAGGTGGCAGGAAGGACCAGATTTGCAGCCAAGGCATTTTTCTCTGCGGTTCCTGAAGTGACCACCGACGGATTCATCGGCACACCATCTTTTTTTATAGTTCCCGGCATCAACTCGCAAACTCGTTGTTACCGAGAACTAGGGGACAGATGTTGATGGTGTTTTCAGGACCTATGTTATTTAAGGAGTACGGCAGGGGTAAAAAGGGTAATTCATTTCTCGGTCGAAATCATTAATGCCGACCCGACCACATGAGTGTTATAAATCCAACAGGTAGAGATCGAGCACTTGATGATAGGTGACCGACCACTTGAGATCGGATGACCGGGCATTATCAGATCGACAGCAGCATTCTCAGTTCAAAGGACTATCATGACCGACCTCATGAAGACCGACCAGATAGCGAGATAGCGAGATATGACACCATATTCTTGTGGATAAGATGACAAGTTATCCTATTTTCATGGGGAAAACTGGTGAGACAGAGTCCTAGTAGGATAAAGAAAGTAAATGTAGTTTTGATTAGGAATCCTTATGGGAAAATGAAATTATTTCAACTAGGAAATTCTTGTAGGAGAAGGAATCTGATTTCTACACTATTATAAATAGAAGGGTAGAGTGTGCATAAAAAAAACAACAAGTGGAGAGCATTAGGAGAAGGAACATGAGAATCATTACCATCAGACTTGTAAAAACAAGAAGCAGAGCTGAGAAGCGTGTTTGAGTAATAAAAGTATCATCATTTTTGTGTCCGTGAACGTAGGTCGGGTAAAAACCCGCCGAACCACGTTAAATCTCCTTGTTTGATTGGCGCATTATCTACCTTCTGCTAAGTTTGCTTTTGGTTTCCCCTATAACCAAACAAATTCACTATTGAGGGAGGATTACCTCGGGAGTGATATTCCCATATTGCCCTGAGACCAAAATCCACCGTCAACAATATATATATATGGATGGTAATTACCCAATTCCAATTAGGTAATTGCGATCCCAACCTTTCTATACCCACCCCTTTTTTTATCATCACGAGAATTTTGTCACTTTTCATAAAACAAAAAGGTTTCAATATGCTCTGTTTTTGAAACGGCAATGGAATCGCTGGAATGCTCATCATCTTAATCCATCTAATTTCCACTGACTAAAGAGTTTGTGGTTAAATTTTACTCCACTGAGTAAAGAGTGACATGCCTTGGAAACGAACTTGAATACATTGCTTTCTTCGCCTCGACTTACCCTGTGATTAGGGTTTTGTTGCAGGATTTTAGTTTTATATGTAATAGCATTGAAGTATTTAAGTGAAATATGAACATTATTTTAAAGATAAAAATTTATTAAAAAATCATATTTTTCATATTTATTATAAAAAGAAAAACTTACATCTTAACTTGTTTATTCTTTAATTTTATGATTTTAATTTTTATTACTCTTTAGACATTTTTTTATTATTAAGGGGTTTGACCTTTTTTTTTTTTTACTGTATAAAGCCAAAAAAAAAAAAAATTGTTCACGCCAATAGTGTTATTGTTACTGTTTACGTTAGAAATGTTACTATTCATGTAAATATTTTTTGGGTCATGCTAACGAGTGTCCTTAAGCCACTCGTTAATGATCTATTTTCTGAAAGTTTTCACCTCACTTTTATAGAAATGTAAAAAATTGTCAAAACATTAATAAATTTTTCTTTTTTTTCATGAAAATTTCCCTAAAATGGATACTTAACAAATGCTCTCTTAGGACACTCGTTACTTTTATGGAAAATGTAAAAAATTGTCAAAATATTAATAATTTTTTTTTTCTCATGAAAATTTTCTAAATAAATCCTTAACGAGTGCTCTCTTATGACACTCGTTAGCATTTCCCCTTTTTTTTAGGCTTTAAAAAAAAAGTGTGCCCAAATATATTTTAACTTTTTATCTCTTTTTTATACATTATATTTTAAAAGCACTTTTATTTTTATTTTAAATACACAATAAATTAATTCCTCTTTAATTTTCTACATGCGAATTAAACCATTTATAATCATGAGTAAATACACACTCAAGCAATTACTAGAGCCTCTCTAGCTTATATGACATGATATCTCATGTGTGGAAAGATTTGGAGCTTCTGCGCACAACTTCTATGCATAAATGCTATTCCCAAGATTGATATGCTTCTTCCTTTATTGAATCTAGGAAGATTCCAAGGTAGACGACTAGAAAAGGGAGAGTAATAAAGAGCATTGATTTTTATCCTTGAGACGCACTCGTCCTTTCCCTTTCAGGAAACATTTCTTCTTAAGATCTT
>SKCR01050893.1:0-38290 GCA_019454045.1 Zanthoxylum bungeanum | reverse complement strand
TTACAAATTTAACGAACAACTTGCAATCTTTGGGTACATTAAAAGGGATGCTGTTATAGGACAACACAAATAAATTCGCCAAACTGTTCTTTTAAATGAATACTACATTTTGTTTATGGTGGTTTTTAACCCGAGGAAATTTGAAGCGGTTTGCACTGGACAGGTGATGGAGATCCAAGGTCATTGAGGAGGAAAGAGGTCAGATAAAGGGCTCCGAGCCTGGAATACAAAGGAACACCTGATGAAGAATTAGTTGACGAAGTTAGGATTGAGCTACTGACCCGACCTAAAGGAAATGTATCAGATTTGATAGCATTTGAGCACACGTGGAAGCCGACCCAAGGTGGTCCATGGCTACTGACCCGACCTGATAAAGAAGTAAGGAAGAGTTGACCCAGCACCATCCAGCTCGACACGCCGACCCGAGGACTAGAGGTGGCAATTTGGGTCAGGATTCGTTTATTCGTTCGATTCGATTCGCCTTAAAGCGAATACGGGTTTGAAAAAATGGATTCGTTTAATAAATGGGTCAATTCGATTCGATTCGTTTATTAAACGAATCGAATACGAATTTAAGCTCATTGATTCGTTTAGGATTCGTTTTATATATTTTTATTTACTAGTTCTTTGTAATTTTCAATTAAGATTCAAGAAATTATAGCTAATTATCATATAAAAAGTAATATTTTTCATATTTGGTGAGATATTTTTAGTAAATATATTAATTATATATTTCATATCTATATATTTATGAGAATTAATATAAATCAAGTTTGGTAAATTATTTTATTAAATAATATCATTGACTAAACGAATAAACGAATATTCGTATTCGATTCGTTTATTAAACGAATCGAATACGAATCCTGATATTAGGATTCGTTTATAAACGAATCGAATACGAATTCATCACATTTGGATTCGATTCGTTTAGGATTCGATACAAATCGATTCGTTGATTCGTTTTGACACCCCTACCGAGGACTGAGGTTGAGGTCGCAGTATCTTGTATCCACAGGTATATGACGTATATCCTACATGAGAGTTTGAGCTTCTAGAATACTGATGTGACGGGTATGCAATAATGAGTGTGGTTTTAGGTTTTTAGCGGAATAACCTAAAGTTAATAATTCAGAATATTTAATTAAGGAGCTTTAATTAATATTTCAGGATTATTGGAGCTCGGAACTGTAGGTCCATTTGGCCCCGTATTAGCTCGTTACACTATGAAAAAAATCCATGGAATAATTGGATAGTCCACTTTAACCTAAACCCTAGATATAAATATAAATTGTTTCTATTGGATACTTTGTGTACTAATTAGATTAGTTTAGAAAACCAAAAAGCTCAGTCAATGCATTAGTTTTGTTGTATGTATGGTTACAATTCAAATTATTTGAATAACATGTCATATAACATAAGATGCCCACTCATGCATTATTATAACATACCATGACATTAAATGCAAATTTTAAATAGTTAAAGTTTAGATAAATACATGCAAATAAATTAAATAGTTTAATTTAAATAAGTTTAAAATTTGGTAATTCGGAAAAAAATAATTGATAGGAGACTAGTTATTTATTTTGGTATATAGGATGAAAACTCAGATATAAATTCCATAGCCGATTCTGAATGGACGGTAGTGTGGTCTGCACTCGGGGTACAACTCCACGTACCAAACAAAAATAACAAAAGTCATATATATATATATATATATATATATTATATATATATATATATATATATATATATATATATATATATATATATATATATATATATATATAATTAAGTAGTTTAATAAATAGTTGCTTAATTTGGATTTATTTTTTAAACTTAAATAGTGAACTAAAAATTTTAAGTGTTCAAATTGAAATAACTCATTAAAAAGAACACTTAATTAAATTGTTTAATTGAGTTATATTAGTTTAGACTAATAAAATTAGTGAACAAAATTTTTAAAATTTGGAGATATCACTAATAATCAACTAGTATTAATTAGGTTATGTTTTTAGCCACGCATAATCTAAATAAATTAGATACTAGTGTATAGAAACTTTTAACTCTAAAATATTGAGTGGGAGAGGTATGACAATATATCTCGCGATCTCTATTGTTAGTCCGAAAACATGAGATTCAAAAGACACCTCGAGTCGGTTTTGTTTTCGTCCCCTTACGGATGGTGTCCATTTTGGGTCAATATCAAGTTTGGATTTTGAGAGGATAGAAACTCTAGATGTATCTGGTGAACTAACCTACCTTACGGTAACACTTCACTAGTTAAGTCCAAGAATTCCAAAACAACAAGTTACACTCACAAATGAATGATTAAATGTTAATCGAAATTCCTTGATAAAATCAAACGGTGGTTGGTTAATATAGGAATAAGAGTTATTCTTGCATATATTAATCAATTGAGATTGTTTCGATCTATCATGTTGATAAGCGAAAAATATATCAATATTTACCACCCCTTTTACTTAATATTTTGTATAGTTTCTCGAGTTTTATGAACGTTTTGATGTATTTTAGTTTATTTTGCAGATAAAATAAAATCGGGACTCAATGGAATCAATCAGGATGAAATATGGAATAAATAAGGGCAAAAAATGGACTTGACATTTGGATTTTGGAGGTTGAAAACTTGAAATGGTGTTCTAACGAAGTACAATTTCGGAAATTTTAACTTTGCGTAATTTTCGTATTTTGGCCATAACTTTCTACTCTGATATCAGATTGAGGTAATTTAAATTCCAGATTAAATAAGACTCAAAGAGCTACAACTTTGACGTTCATAGGAATGTCGAATTCTGAAGTTTTCATGACCGAAAGTGATAAAAAGTCAGAAAGTGTGTTATGTGTAATTATTAAAGTCATTTTAAAAAATAAAAAAATAAAAAAAATAAAAAAATGGAAATTGTCAAACTTCCAGGATTTGGTGCCATGTTTTGTGCCATGTTAGGTGGAGAAATTGGTAGAGGCAAAATTTTGCCTATAAATACCAAGCCATTTCATTTGTAAATTTCATATTTTTCTTGGTTTCTTGAATAAGAATTAAGGATTGTATCTTGTGTGTTTTATTTAGTAGTTTTGTAATGTATTTTTATTTTTATTTTTAGTAGTAATAATAGTTTGTGTGTTTTTACTTTCTTTTATGTTTAGTAATTAATTTCCGCTGGGGGAAGGGTGAAACCTTTAATATGATAAGGTATATTAATCTTAGTTAATCTATAATATGGAAATTGTAATTTATTAATATGGATTAAAGTTGATACCGCCTTAATGGCTGGTTTTATTTATTTGACATAATGTGACACCGCCTATATGGTCGGTCTTTAGGTGACAGATGATTACTGCTTATATGGCTGGTTTATGGACAAATAATAACACTGCCTTTATGGCTGGCTTGACTTAATTGGGTAACACTGATAATTTTTATATTATAATAAAGTGAGATTTCTACATTTGAAATATTAAAGGTGGATCTCCTAACCCCAACATTTTATTTTTATTCTAGGGAAGTGATGAAACACAATATTCACATGCTTAATAATTGATTTAATTATATTATGTTTAATGCTTTAGGCTTGTTTATTGAATTTTAATCTTAATGCTTATTGTTGCCTGATCACCAATAAGATTGATGTGGTAAACTTAAAATGAACTTGGAAAAGGAATTTTAGGTTTCAGTCTTAGATTCAATAGCTCACGATCTTACCTTGGGGTAAAAGTCTTTTAGGTAGATTTCCTTACAGGATAGGAATATACATGTCAGGCGGGGTAGCCATAATTGGAACTTGAACTTAATGAATTCATGTGACTTGGTTAACATAGACATATGATTAATTGAGTTATTTTGGGTGTTTGCATCTGACCATCGGAAGAGGCTTTTGCATATATTTGTGTTCCGGGTTAACCGACTGATTTATTACACATATATAAAAGAATCAATTCATCATTAGAATAATATTGTGTGGAATCATAACCCTAAATGTTTGTGTCTTTTGTTTATTTTCCTTAGTATTTTCTTTTGCGTCTTTATTTATTTAACAAATTCACATTCAACCAACCAATCAACAATCATTCCATTCTCCCTTTAATTAGATACCTGTAAATAAATAGTATCAATAATTAATAACAACAGTAGAAATTAAATCCTCGTGGGATCAATATTTTTATACTACTTGAGTGATACGTGCGCTTGCGTTACGTGTGTGTTTACTGCCGTTCAAGTTTTTGGCGCCGTTGTCGATGACTTAATTTTTTTACGTTATTAATTTTGAAGCTATCTATTTTACTTGTATATAATTTTCTTTATTTTTATCTGTAATTTTTTTTATTTCTTTCTTTTATTTTTCAGGTGGTTGAAAAATGGATCACTTTTGGGCGATGAAAGAATTACGAGCTTTACAAAGAGAAGATACACCCCATATCAGAGAGCGGCAGTCTGGTTTTCTGAGGCCTATTGTCCAGCCCAATTATCACTGGATGTCAGAATCAATCAATACAACATTTGCCCAACCATTTCAGAATGCAATGGGGAGATGTGAGATATGTGATGGTAACCACCCGAGCGATCAATGCATATACCTCTACAATTCAGGGTGGCAGAATTATCAGAATCTTACATGGTACAAAGAACCAACATATTTCACTGAACCTTATTCTCCATCTTATCCACCATCCACCTACGATCTTTATCAAGAACCAAAACCATCAGAGGAAGATCGGGTGATTGACATGCTCAAAGATTGGATCAAGAAACAAGACGAAAAGTGGGATGCAATGGATGAAATGTTTCAGAGTAACGCGACATCCATACAAAGAATGATAGATCAAATGAGATAATTAATAGAAAACCTGAGCTACATACCTCAAAGAGCATTTTCAGAAGAAACTGACGAAGCCTTCAAGTACCAAAGATTTCAAGATGACACCTTAACATAGGAAGAGACTGAGCAGTATAAAAAATCAGAGGTATCAGTTCTGGAGCCCGAACCAGCAAAATCTCAATTTGATCTTTATTATTCATCAGACTCTGACGAGGATCAAGAAGCAAAGCTGTTTGTACCAATTACACCAATAAGTGAGGATGAAACTCTGCATCATCAAAATGAAGATCCTGGAGCATGCATTGCACTGATGTTTGAAGAAGAGCTACCTGAACCATTCTTACCAACCACAGAGGATAAAGGCCTACAATCAGACATATCTTTACATCCTCAGGTTCACACTTATGGAGCATGCATTCCACATATGATAGATGAAGAGCTGACAAAGAAATCCTAAAATACATATGTGAAGAAAAAGTGGAGCAAAAAGCAAAAAAAATGGAGGAGTAAATGTTTGACTATATTGAAGATCTCATGCATTCAGGAGAAACATCATTGTGTTGGGGAGTACAAATCAAAGACACCGCCCAGAAGCTTGACAGAATGGAACTCCCATTCAAAGTCAAGCACCATACGAGACCTCCTAATTTTCTTTCTTTTCTTTCAGGAACCACCGGAGCGACAAAGATTAAAAAGGTGGCACGAGCATTGAATAAGACAAAAATCTTTTTGCCACTTTACCGTTGGAAGAGACCCTTCAAAAGCAACGCTCATGGGATTGTCTCTAATTGGACATCCAAAACCATGCTAAAACCTCATTGGCGGATGGACTTCAGTTACGTCTGGCTGAGGATGAAAAATTTAGCGCTAGTAGGGAGGCAACCCATGCAAAAAAAAAAATTATTTTCATTTAAATTTTCATTTTTATATTTTGTGTATATATGTTGTAGAAATTTTTTTAAAAAATTTTGTGTGTTATTTTTGCAGGGAAAAACACAAACGGAGCATTTAAGGCAGAGCAAGATATGATGAATGATGTTTGGCAATCATAAGGATGAGATTCAATTCATTAGTGATGGCTGAGTAAAAAATGGATTCTTGAGACGCATCCTAATGGATTTATATACCAAGCGAGTGGCGTATTGCGTACACAATTCCGTTGCCTTAAATAATTGCTTTCATTTGCTTTTCGGTTGTGATTTCCTTAATTTTCGCCGACAGGATCCAGACTTTTTGACTTTCACGATATATTTTACTGTTTAACTAATAATTGTCATTTGGCAGGTACTAGTGCTATTATTACTCACCCTTTTTCAGGTTCTATAAATTTAGCTCGTTATTGCACTCTTGAAGACATCCAGATTTGAGAAGGAAATACATAAAAAAATGGAAGCAACTTCAAGAAGACGAGTTGTAAACATCTGTGTGTTTTTCGGTACTAATGTTGGTTCTAAACGGAATTCATTGCGGCAGCACGTGAATTGGGTAGAGTCATAGCTGAAAGGAATATGCACTTAGTATATGGCGGTGGCAATCTTGGACTAATGGGGTACGTTTCAAGGGCCGTACAGGAAGGAGAAAGTCAAGTTTTGGGAATCATCCCAAAACCTTTGGCAGAGATAAATCTTATAGGACCATCCAACAGAGATGGATGCATTGTGCCAGGTATGTCCGAACGACTTGTTGAAATGATTAACCGTGCTGATGCTTTTATTGCTTTACCAGGTGGCTTGGGCACAATAGAGGAATTTTTTACAGTGCTATCTTGGGCGAACTTGAACATACACCAGAAACCAATTGGACTGTATAATGCTGATGGATTTTATGATTTTCTTTGTGTGTTTCTTGATGATGCTAGGAGAAATGGGTTCGTGTCAAAACATGTAAAAGATATCATCTTCACTGCCAGAACTGCCCATGATCTAATTGATCAAATCTTAGCATTTGAACCACAAATTGACCCTATCCTTTCCAAGATAAACTGGTCCGATAATGATCGTGGTAAAAAGCGTCGGATAAATCTGGATCTTAACCTTTAATTTTCTTTTTAGATCTAGAATTCCAGCTAACCAGGTACTGTCTTCTAAACTCTTATTCTACTTTTTAGACATTGGGGACAATGTCTCAATTAGGTTTGGGGGAGGGGAATAGTTGATTAGTATCTTATTTTTATATTCAGTATCTTATTTTTATTTTTTTTCGTTGTGTTGTTTTTGCTTGGTTTTTAGTTAAAATTTTTCAAAAATTCAAAAAAAAAATATTAAATTTTTTTTTTTTTTTTTTGGTGTTTTTAACTTGACTAATCAGGTGGAATGATGTTTGAGATAGCTGTGTAAGGAATTTCCACTCCTGAGACGTATCTCAACTTATTTCGTAACAAGTTCATTTTTGTTTATTTCATTTTGAATTATTTAATTTGTGAATTCTCCATAATAGTGATTAAAATTGGATCTTCATATGCTCAGTTGACAAGTATTATCAACATGTATGGTAACATACGGTCATGAGTTGTAAGTGAAAAGTTTGTAATATTCAGTGCTCTAGTTTAATTGGAGGAAGCATCTAAAAAAGCAATGGAATAATAAAAAAAAATTACATCTGAGATCCTAGTAATTAAGTCCGTAGGGGTGTTTTAACACATAGTGCCCTAAAACCCACTGGTTTGGGAGTCACTGGCCCACAGCTCGCTACATGGATTAAAGATGTTATAAAAAAAGAAAAAAAGAAAGATATATGAAATCCGAGTAAATAAGTCTGTAAAGGTGTCTTAGCACCTAGTGCCCTAAAGCCAACTGGCTTGAGAGTCACTGGCCCAAAGCTCGCTATATAGATTGAAGATATTGTATATAAATAAAAAAAATCAAAAAAATATGTTCCATTGCCAAAAAAAGATGTGAATTCTGATATAACTTTAGGACAAAAATATTACTCTCTTTTCAACTATACTTATGAATACTGTGGGGGGCATAATGAGCTGATTAATACATTGTTGGTTGTGTATATAGAGAATGGTAAAAAATAATTGGAGAATTTACTTATTTGATAATTTAGAAAGAAAGAAAACAACTATTAACTTGGATAAGAGTTTCACTTGTTTAGTCATTAACTTGTTTGATATTTTTACTTTTGTGTGCATTTGACGTTTGTGGGTATCGGCGCTGTAAGCCCTCACGAGACTATAACTCGTCCACTAGGGACACCTAGGGGTTTAAAGGCTTGTTGCATACGCTAAATGCAACCGTAATCCCTACGAAAGTGGCTTAGTTTAATTTTATTTTAAAGTTGTTTATTGTATTTTATTTTGTTGTTTTGCTCGAGGACTAGCAAAATGTTAGGTTTGGGGTGTGATAAGCGAAAATTATATAAATATTTACCGTCCATTTTACTTAATATTTTGTATAGTTTCTCGAGTTCTATGAACGTTTTGATGTATTTTAGTTTATTTTGTAGATAAAATAAAATCAGGACTCAATGGAATGAATCATGACGAAATATGGAACAAATAAGGGAAAAAACTGGACTTGACATTTGGATTTTGGAGGTTGGAAACTTGAAATGGCGTTCTAACGAAGTACGATTTCAGAAATTTAACCTTTGCGTAATTTTCGTATTTTGGCCATAAAAAATGATAAAAAATCTTCATGTGTGTTATGTTTATTTTAGAATTCTGAAATTTTCATGGCCGAAAGTGATAAAAAATCTGAAAGTGTGTTATGTGTAATTATTAAAGTCATTTTCAAAAACAAAAAAATAAAAAATAAAAAACATAAAAAATGGAAATTGTCAAACTTCCACCAAAAGATTTGGTGCCATGTTTTATGCCATGTTTGGTGGAGATATTGGTGGAGAAATTTATAGAGAAATTGGTGGTGGCAAAATTTTGCATATAAATACCAAGCCATTTCATTTGTAAATTTCATACTTTCCTTCGTTTCTTGAATAAGAATTAAAGATTGTATCTTGTATGTAAGAAGAAGAAGAAGAAGAAGAAGAGAAGAAGAAGAAGAAGAAGAAGAAGAAGAAAAAGAACCCTAACTTGTTAAATTTTGGGTTTAATTATATGGAGTATATGAAATAGATTGAAAGTTGATTATTGATGAGATGATGATTTAGTTTATGTAGAATTGAGTGTAATATGATGTATTGGGCATTGGTTTTTAGTATAGCAATGTTAGGGTTGTGCATTGGGAGAATTAGAATTGAAGAAGAAAGGGGCATAATCTTGGAAAACTGACTCGCGTCGCGACGCTAAAAGTCTCTGCGTCGCGACATGCATGAGAAAAATGGTAGCACGCTTCTGGACGCTGCACATCGCGACGCGTGGCACAAATCATTCCTAAATCAATTGTGAATCATCCCAGTTTTACTCTAGCGTGTTAGAGGCCGCCTTTTAGGTCTCGTATCAATTCATATACATATCTTAATCAAAATATAAGCATTATAAGCCTCGTATATGAAACATATTGATGTATCATTAAGCTTAGTTAAGTACCAAGGTGTATTTTACTACGCATATGCTAATTAAGTTCCTGATCATAGATTATCCACAGGAACCGTAATTTTCTTCGATAAGGGATCCAGTATCAGCCAGATTCCAAAACTGTGAGTGGACCTCTCTTCTGAAACTGATTTTATTCACCAAGTTTTGAATTCAGACTTACTTTTTAAAACATATAGGGTGTTAGACAGAATTTTATTACAAATGCTTTTTACACAGTGTTGTTTCAGATAGAATGTTTTACAGCATGAGTTTTGAGATATAAATGTTTTCAAACATGAGATTTATGTTTTAGAGGCATGGGTAAAAACCCACCTCACTATGTAACTTTACTCGGTTATGGAATTGACGGACAACACATGTGCACATGTAGATGACTGGGGGGACGACGATACGTAACGCCCTCAGATCCTAGTTCAGGACTAGGGATGACATATGCTCATAGATCCTAGTTTTAGAGCTTGGAGAGTAGCATAGATCTGCACCCCGAGTTCTAGTTCAGTGGCTTGGGGACGATGATACGTAACGCCCCAAGACCACTAGTTCAGGGACATGAGTGGCATGCTTTGGGGGACGGCGATACGTAATGCCCCAAAGTCATGGATTTGCACTTCTAGCACTAGTTAGGCGTATGGGGGGACATCGATACGTAACGCCCCCATACGTCAAGTTTTTCAGAGACATATTTCAGAATTCAGAAATAGTTTTCAGATCCGTTTTTCAGACAAGGTTTTTAGAAAAGAAAGTTTCCAGAAATGAGCGGTTTTATAAGAAATTTTCGGAAAAGATGAGTTTTACAGAAAGATTTTTCAGATGAGACTTTTAGAAAAGAGTTCAGAATTCTTAGACAAAGAAAATAGTTTTCATACAAAGTTATCTCTGGATTTTGTTATTGAATCAAAATAGTTTTCAGATGCAGCCACTAGGGTTTGGAGTCCACCAGTTCAAGTCAGAGACAGAGTGAGAGTCCGGTCAGAGTCAAATAAGAGTCATGTACTAGTATTTGGGTTATGTGTAGTCATTGTAAAAACAAGTGTTTATAAGTATACAATTATTAATAATGAACTTGTTTTTTCATGTTATTGAGTTTGGGGCTTTTGTTTTTGGAGGATGGATTTGGAGGCTTATTGCATGTGTGAAGTTGATTTAAATGATATTATTGTAATATTTGTTCATATTGATCATTTGATGATATATTTCTATTCTAGAGTGTTATGACCACTCTTGTAATGCCTAGAATTGTTCTTGGGTGCTTCATTGGTGGTGACTTGAATTGGTGTTGTGATTAATTAGATTAATGTTGAAAAGTTGGATTAAAGCATGAAAAATTGATAATTTTTGTTGCAAAATCAGATCTAGAAAAACTGAGTTGGTTGTGATGAAAATGATGTCATTTTAATGTATTAGATGTGTTTTGGGTTTTAGAACAATTGCCGGAAATTATTTCGGAGTTGAAATAAGCGAAAACGGTGAAAAACGGCGTTACCGGGTGACTTTTGAGCCAACCGGACCAGGTGACGACGGCCAAAACAGTGAATTGGTCATTGTTTGGGCAGCCCATGAACTGTCCTAATAATATTGGGGCAGACCTGGGCAGTCCTCATGTGTATTGGGTGGTCGATTCGGTCAAAAATGTGTTTTATGCCATTTTGCGGAAAAACATTTTCGTAAAAGTTTCGCGATGTTTCTTAACTATTTATGTCGTTATTTGATATCGAATAAATATGTTTAGGTGAAATATGATTGAATTATTCATATTGGATATTGAATAATTTATTCGGTAATTTAAAAAGTTTTAAAATTACGATTTCGCCATAACAACGCTTCTGTCGTGCCATTTGCCTAAAACCCCAACAACATAATCATAGACATTCTTGATTATGTTATTCAAAAATTTAAGAAGAAAAAGAGCATTTAACTCGTCCACATATATCTTTCATAGCGAGAAGTTATAGATAGGAAAATCAAATAGAGTTCACAAAGAGAAAAGGTTTAGAAAATTTTTAAAGCTCCTATTAATCCGTTTCCGTGCGCATAGAGCGAAGGAAAATCATTTCCCGTCGCACTGTACAATTTTATCGCTATATTTTTTTTTTTGGCAAATATGAGTAATCTGTCAGTAAATTCATTCTGTAAATTGAGATTTTCTTTTAGTGAAAAAAATAATGATTAAACATGTTTGATTATTCAGAAAATCATTTTTGATTGATTTCGCAAGGTTTGGAACAACAAATAAAAAGAAGTTCACGATTGATCAGATTGATCAATCGATTTGTTGTAGGATTTGTGAAACGACTTCAGATTTCTTCATAAATTTGAGATTTCAAAAACTATTGTTGTTTCCTATTATACTACTTTAGATCTTATAGGGGTAATATTAGGCATGCACATAGTTAAGTTTAGGTTCAAAATCATAACTGAATCGAGCGGTTGGCGATTCGACATTGGCCGAACCGCAACTGAACTGTAGACCCACGGTTCGGTCTACGATTTGGTTACGGTTTTGGCCAAAACCGAACCCCAACTGAACCTTAAATCGGCTGAACCATACGATTCAGTTCAATTTAAGGTTTGATCAGTTGCGATTTTGGCCAAAGCCGAACCACAACCAAACATTGAACCGGCTGAACCGTGCAGTTCGGTTCGGTTTAAGGTTTGAAATCATTTTTTATAAATTAAATTAAATTATTATAAAATAATAAAAATTAAATATTTACTTAAGAGTAAAAAAATTAATTTAAATTGTTATAAAAATAATAAAAAAATTAAAGATTTACTAAAGAGTAAGACTAAAAGTAGACATTGATAAGCCCTACAGCAATCGTCAAGACACGTTTGAGCTTCTAACGCCTCCGGTTTCAACCTTGATTTTCCGTCATCAAGAATATTACTGTCCATACTAAATGCATGCTCTATAGATACAGTTAAGACCGGTATCGCTAATACCTCCCTTACAATCACAGTCAAGACTGGAAACAATCCTTGAAGTTTTTGCCGCCAATCAAGGATAATAAATTGCTCACCTACAAAAGCACTTTGGGGAAACTCGAAATTTATCGTTAGATATGCTTTAATTTCTGAATTAGTAGTGGTGAACTTTGATTTTTTTTACTTTGCTGCATTAACCAATTTCTACTAGTAAGAAGCTTAGATTGTCCAGTTGGTGCATTTATGGATTGTGTAGTATCAGTTATTATGAATATTATATCTATTAACATAATCATTGTAAAAATCAAGTAAAGTTCTCATAACATTATCAATAATATAAATAACATTCAAAGTTCTTTCACCTAATAAAACATAATAATTTTGCAAAATATTTTCCAAATCTTCAATTTTAAATATTGGATCCAAAATAAAGTAACGGTATGTCTCTGTAATAGTTAAGTCATTTTGTCCTCATTGATGCAACACATTTTTTAATTGCATTTGAAGGATCGTCAAAATCATTGTTAGGATCATCAAATTTATTATTAGGATCATCAAAAATATTATTAGGATCATAAAAAATATCATCAAATTCGTTGTTATTATTAGGTTCGGCTAATATCCCAACAATGTCAAGACTTGTAAGGAGAAAAATATTTGAAGTTGGATAATAAACACCACTTAAAATATTCGTAGCATCATTATAAACTTTTAAAATCTCTTAAATTTTTTAACAAACTTCCCAATGATTGGGATATAAAACTACATCATATTGATAATGAGCAACAAATGAATATAATAAATCTTTATATTCAAAACTTTCATTTAGTAAAAAATAAGTAGAATTCCAACGAGTTGGAACATCACGACCGAATTTTTTCGACATAACACCATTTTTCTTACAAAATTACATCATTCTATTCTAATTTTAGAATACGACTTAATTAAATTAATTACTTTTTTAATAGGTTCAATATGAGGGTTTAAAAATTTCAAACTATTTTGTACACATAAATTCAAAATATGACATACACATCGAACATAGAAAAATTTACCTCCCAGATTTATTTGGCAAATCATTAATTGATGTAGTATTAGCCAATGCATTATCAAATCCAATAGTTAAATTTTTTTCACTAATCCATATTACTGTAAAATATTACTAATCATTACATAAATATTATGTGTTGTGTGTGCATCATCAAAAATCTGAAATGCAATAATTCTTTTTTGAATAAACCATGAATCATCAATCCAATGACATGTCACTACAAATTGAAACACGAACTTTAAGTTTAAAAAATAATTCTCTTAAATTATTTTGACCTTTTGCATACAATTCCATCATTTTTCTTTTACATGTCATCATAGTAAGTTTATATGCAACATAATTCAAATTTTCATGTATTAAATCATTAAAAGACGCTCTTTCAGCAAAAGTAAAAGCTAAATGTTCAATGACAATGAATTTAGTTAGATTATCTTTCCATTGAAATTCATTATATTTAAATAAATTAATAGAAGAAGAAGAACCTAAACCAGAAACAGAAAACCTTGTCATTTTTGTTTGTATTGTATCAATCTCAAACTCAACTTTATGAGTGCTCTTTATATCACCCATCATAGTTCCATACCCACCGGTGTGTTTGTAAATTTTTCCACAATAATTGCACATATCATTCTTCTCGCCAGTGACATCATTCACGACCGGAGTGAAATATCTTGTCAATATTTCAGAACCTTGATTTCTCACTTGAATACGTGAAGTCATTTCGCTGGTGGTATGTTGAGTGGTATCCTCAGCCTCAGGAATGTTAGTGTTGTGTGATGAGCTTGCCATTATAATGAATAGATTGAGATAATAAGATAATAAATTGATTGAATATATGAGATTTGAGAAACTGAGAGTGAGAAGAAAATAAATGATTTTGTAATTTTGGAAAATGAGTTATGAGGTTATTTATATTGTTTTTTGATTTTTTCTAAAGCCTGAAATGCCCCCAAAATATAGTTGTTGAGAGGGACAAATTAAATATTTTAAACTTATGTTATTATTAAAAAAATATTACTGTAACGGCTAACGGTTTCAACCGTTACTGTTCAAACCGTAACCGTTACGGTTCGAACCGGTCCAACCGTCCAAATCAGTGGTTGGAAATTACCTCAACTTTAACCGAATCGGACTCGACCAGTTCGGTTACGATTATGGTTTGGTTGCATAATCAACAGTTCGGTTGCAGTTCGGTTACGATTCCGAACATATTGATGTATACATATCTTAATCAAAATATAAGCATTATAAGCCTCGTATATGAAACATATTGATGTATCATTAAGCTTAGTTCAGTACCAAGGTGTATTTTACTACGCATATGCTAATTAAGTTTCCGATCATAGATTATCCACATGAACCGTAATTTTCTTCGATAAGGGATCCAGTATCAGCCAGATTCCAAAACTGTGAGTGGACCTCTCTTCTCAAACTGGTTTTATTCATCAAGTTTTGAATTCAGACTTACTTTTTAAAACATATAGGGCGTTAGATAGAATTTTATTACAAATGCTTTTTACACAGTGTTATTTCAGATAGAATGTTTTACAGCATGAGTTTTGAGATATAAATGTTTTCAAACATTAGATTTATGTTTTCGAGGAATGGGGTAAAAACCCACCTCACTATGTAACTTTACTCGGTTATGGAATTGACGGACAACACATGTGCACATGTAGATGACTGGGGGGACGACGATACGTATCGCCCCCAGATCCTAGTTCAGGATTAGTGATGACATATGCCCATAGATCCTAATTTTAGAGCTTGGAGAGTAGCATAGATCTGCACCCCCAGTTATAGTTCAGTGGCTTGGGGACGACGATAAGTAACGCCCCAAGACCACTAGTTCAGGGACATGAGTGGCATGCTTTGGGGGACGGCGCGATACGTAACGCCCCAAAGTCATGGATTTGTACCTTTGGCTCTAGTTAGGCGTATGGGGGACAGCGATACGTAACGCCCCCATACGTCAAGTTTTTCAGAGACATATTTCAGAATTCAGAAATAGTTTTCAGATATGTTTTTCAGACAAGGTTTTTAGAAAAGAAAGTTTCCAGAAATGAGCGGTTTTATAAGAAATTTTCGGAAAAGATGAGTTTTACAGAAAGATTTTTCAGATGAGACTCTTAGAAAAGAGTTCAGAATTCTTAGACAAAGAAAATAGTTTTCATAGAAAGTTATCTCTAGATTTTGTTATTGAACCAAATGTTTTTATTACAGTATTTCAGTTTTTCAGTTTTATCGTCCACTCACTTAGATCGTACAACGGTCTAACCCCCCACTCCCAGTCTTCTGGTTTTGCAGGTGTTCTCAGAGGATGAGCTCGGGAGGACAGATACTGATGCAGCCACTAGGGTTTGGAGTCCACCAGTTCAAGTCAGAGACAGAGTGAGAGTCCGGTCAGAGTCAAATAAGAGTCATGTACTAGTATTTGGGTTATGTGTAGTCATTGTAAAAACAAGTGTTTATAAGTATACAATTATTAATAATAAACTTGTTTTTTCATGTTATTGAGTTTGGGCATTGGTTCCATAAATATGAATTTGATTGAGAAAAGAGAAATATTATAGTTTATAGTTAGAATGGTAGAGGCTTAGGGGAATAATACGGCATATTTCCTGCCGGTAACATCTTCCAGATCGGGGATGTTATAACTTGATCCTTGAATCATATTTCACGACATTTGATCACATTCACAAAATCAAAATTGCTTCTTTGAAAATAATAACATCAGCTCACGCATTGAGGAAGCCAAATTTAGCATGCGTGATGCATGTAACTTCAAGAAGCCGAACAATCACAAGTGAGCATGATCATCAACTTAGACGAGTTTGTTGTTGCCTTCCATTGGGTAATAGTTGTGTGTGTTATTGTTGCTTTGTCAAAGCAAGTGCGTCACATGCATTTTTCTTGCATCAGGCCGTGATTGTGGGAGTGAGCTTTGTGTAATTTTTTTGGGGCTGTTTTGGTTAGTCGTTTTGTGCAGTGACTATAATAATACGGATGGCTGATTCAGGGTAGCTTTGGGACTGTTTCTGAGTGATTAAAATGCCTAAAAACTGTTGTAAAAAATCTCTAAACAGTGAGTGTTTTTCGGTGTTACAAACTGTTCAAATTCACTGCTATTTGCGGCTGATTGTTTTGCATTAAAAAACTAAAGTGCAAAATTGTAAGCTAAAGATGCTTGTCAGATTCGACATTAGAGGGGAAAGGGTAGGAAAATTTTTCAAGGTTGATTCCGGTACCTAATACGCTTCTATCGTGCAGGAAATCGTTTCCTATATAAACCAGAAGCATTAAACACAAGAAAATATAAATAAACTGAATAAAAACTTCATAATAATTAATTGGCAATCAAACACATAGGTTCAAGCATAGGTTACATAAACCTCTAAAATAAAATAAAAAAATAGTTTATGACTAAATATAAGAACAATGAAATCTGATTCAAGAACATATTGAACATCATTAGAGTTTAAAGAAAGAAACTAGAAGAAAAAACCCGAATCGAATCCCTTCATCTTCGGATGTCACCACCTTTGTCTCATCTTCTTTCTCTTCAATCCTCTCCTTGCTGTTGGGGTTTTAGCGCGGGCGCAGCGGAAGTGCGCGGTTCGGGCGGAATCGTAACTTTAAAAACTTTTAAAATTACCAAATAAATTATTCAATATCCAATATGAATAATTCATTCATATTTCACCTAAACATATTTATTCGATATCAAATAACGACATAAATAGGTTAGAAACATCACGAAACTTTTACGAAAACGTGTTTCCGTAAAATGGCATAAAATACGTTTTTGTCCGAACTGATCAACCAATACACATGAGAGCTGCCCAGGTCAGCCCCAATAGTACTTGGGCAGTTCATGGGCTGCCCAAACAGTGGCCAATTCACTGTTTGGATAGCGGACACCCGGTAAGCACGAAACTTACCCGGTAACGCCTTTTTTTCACCGTTTTCGCATATTTTAACTCCGAAATAATTTCCGGCAATTGTTTCAATGCCCAAAACACATCCAATACATTTATACAACATAATTTTCATCACCAAAATCACAGAATTTCCATATCTGATTTGGTAACTAAAAATATCATTTTTCATGCTTTAAATCCAATTTTCTCAACATTAATCATATTAATAGTTACACCAACCAAAGTCACCATAAATGAAGAACTCAAGAACAATTCTATGAGTAACAAGAGTGTTCATAACACTCTAGAATGGAAACAAGTCATCAAATGACAAAATTGAACTAATATCATTCAATCTAACTTCACACATGCATTTATCCTCCAAATCCATCCTCCAAAAAAAAAAAGCCCCAAATATAAGAAAGAAAGAAACCCTAGAACTTGTCTAGATGCTCAAGAACAAGAAACAAAATTTCTAAGTTTAAGAGTTATGAAGATTACCTCCAAATCTCCTAATTTCCTTAAAATTTTTCTTGATTTCTTCACTTTCTTCCTTGTTTCTTCAAATAAATTTTTGGGTGCTTTCTTCATGAGAGGTTCGGCCATGGAAAGACTTATGAAAGAGAAACAAAAAAATTTAACTTTAAAAATAAGGCTTAACCGACTTTTGGGGGGAATAAGGGCATTTTGGTCATTTGATCAATTAATCTGTTTAATTAATAATAATAAGCTTTAAGTTAACAAATCCAATTTGTATACTTAGCACTCAAGAGGTAGGCAATAACAAGTAAGCCGGCTATAACATATTGAGTTTGTCCAACAAACTCAATTGTTTCCCTTAGCCAGCATCATTCATATATATTGTATAACCTAAGTTATACATCAATATGACTCAGATGCGACATCAATATTGTGCTACAGCTACTGAGTTGTCTATGTATGTAAGGATCAAATCCAAAATACTATACAGACAACCGCAATCACAACAATAATATTAAAACTTCTAATCTATAAAGTCACTATGCAACTTCATAAGTCAATACTTAATAAGTTACAACTAATTCCACTAATACAATAAAATCAACTGTGACACTCCCACTGTATTTTTTCTGACTCTATATGACATAGACCATCTAATTTCATAATTAGACTCAAAAATAATTTGATCCTAATGGTTGCGGACTATATTCTCCAGGAATAAGAAACTCATTCTTAATATCTCAAAGATAGGTTAGAAACAAATAATGACATAAATAGGTTAGCCCTTTCCCGATTTATTTTACTGTTTAACTAATAATTGCCATTTGGCAGGTACTAATGCTATTATTTTACTCACCATTTTCAGGTGTTATAAATTCAACTCATCATTGTACTTTTGAAGACATCAAGAGTAAAGCACGGAAGCCACTTTAAGAAGACGAGTTGAAAACATCTATGTATTTTACGGTACTAGTGTTGGTGTTAAGCCACAATACGTAACATCAGCACATGAATTGGGTCGAGTCTTAGTTGCAAGGAATATGCACTAAGTATATGGCAGAGGCAATCTTGGACTTATGGGGATCGTTTCAAAGGCTGTACAGGAAGGAGACAGTCAAGTCTTGGGAATCATCCCAAAACCCTTGCGGAGGCAAATCTTATTGGACCATCAAACAGAGAAGAACTAATTGTGCCAGGTATGTCTGAACGACTGGTAGAAATGATTAACCGTGTTGATGTTTTTATTGCTTTTCCAGATGGCTTGGGTACATTGGAGGAAATTTTTACAGTGTTATCTTGGACAAACTTGAACATACACCAGAAATCGCTTGGATTGTATAACGTTGAAGGATTTTATGATTTTCTTTGTGTATTTCTTGATGATGCCCGGAGAAATGGATTCGTGACAAAACCTATGAAAGAACTCCTCTTTACTGCAAGAACTGCTCTGGATCTAATTGACCAAATCTTAACCTATGAACCGTAAATTGACCCTATCATTTCAAAGATAAATTGGTCCGAGAACGATCGGGGTAAGAGGCGTCGGATTAATCTGGATCTTAACCTTTAACTTTTCGAGTAGAATTTCAACTAAAGATAAATGTCTCATTTAGGTTTGGGCGAGGGAATTAGTTGATCAGTATATTGTTTTTAGTTTGTGTGTTGTTTTTATTTTTAGTCCAAAATTTTCTGAAAAAAAAAATTGAAAAATTTTACAAAAATAAAAAAATATTTTATGTTTTTGTGTTTTTAATTTGATTAATCGGGTGAAATTGGTGAGAGATAGTTGTGTAAGAAGTTCCCACTCCTGATACGTATTTCAAACCTATTTTCGAAACAAGTTAATTTTTGTTTATTTCTTTTTGAATTATTTAATTTGTAAATTCTCTATAAAACTGACTAAAATGGATCTTCATATGCTCAGTTGGCAGGAATTATCAACATGCATAGTAACATACGGACATGAGTTGTAATTGAAAAGTTTGTAATATTCAGTGCTCTAGTTTAATTGGAAGAAGCATCTCAAAAAGTGATGGAGTAAAAAAAAATAAAAAATAAAAAAATCTGAGATCCGAGTTATTAAGTCTGTAAGGGTGTTTTAACATCTAGTGCCCTAAAGCCATCTGGTTTGGGAGTCACTGGCCCAAAGCTCGCTGCATGGATCGAGGATGTTGCAAAAAGATATATATATATATATATATATGAAGTCTGAGTAATTAAGTCCGTAGGGGTGTCTTAACATCTGGTGCCCTAAAGCCAACTGGTTTGGGAGCCACCGACCCAACACTCGCTACATAGATGGAAGGTATTGTATATAAATAAATAAATAAAATCAAAAATCAAAGAAAAATCTCAAAAAAATCTCAAAAATTATTCCATTACTACAAAAAGGTGTGAATTCTGATAAAACTTTAGGACAAAAATATTACTCTCTATTCAACTGCACTTGTGACTGTTGTGGGCTAAAATGAGTTGATTAATATTTTGTTGGCTGTGTATATGGAGAATGGTAAATATAATCGGAGAATTTACTTATTCGGTAATTTAGAAAGAAAGAAAACAACTAGTAACTTGGAGTAGAAGTTTCACCTGATTAGTCACTAACTTCTTTATTCTATTTTCTCTTGTCTTTTTGCTTTTGTGTGCATTAGTTTCATTATTTGTTTACTTTTATAAAATGTTTGTGGGTATCATTGCTGTAAACCCTCACGAGACTACAACTCGTCCACTAGGGACACCTAGGGGTTTAAAGGCTTGTTGCATATGCTAAATGCAACCGTGATCCCTACGAAAGTGGCTTAGTTAAATTTTATTTTAAAGATGTTTATGTTATTTTATTCTGTGTTTTGCTCGAGAACTAGCAAAATGTTAGGTTTGGGGGTGTGATGAGTGGTAAATGTATCACTATTTCTCACTCATTTGACCTAATATTTTGTATAGATTCTTGAGTTTTGTGAATATTTTGATGTGTTTTGTGTTATTTTATAGATAAATAAAAGTTTCAGGACATTCTGGAGGAGATTTTGGGCCAAAATAGTGAAAATCAGACAAAAAGGGCAAAATGATAATTTTTCGCGTCGCGACGTCTAACATGCGCCGCTCTATGCTAACATGCACCGGGGACACGTGTCAAAATCTGAGAAGTTTGACTTTGCTAACGTGCGTCGTGTCACATGTCAACATCACAGCCGATTTGCTAACGTGCGTCGTGCCACGTGTCATCATCCTATGGTGCCGACAATCACCATTGCCACGTGTCACTCCACGTGTCAGCCACGTCATCGTCCACATCAAGAGTAGACCGAGTCAAATCGCTACGTCAATGCCACATCATCATCAGCCAATCACAGTATGCCACGTGTCGCAATCTTACGGTGCCGACAATCACTATCGCCACGTGTCGCCACGTCATCCTCACGTCAGCATAATTATTGAGTTAATCATCAACATTGCCACGTCAGCGGATAAGAATCTCGGTGAACCAATCAGCGCTTGACACGTAAGCGCGTCACGACGCGAGGAGCTTACCGAGACATATAAATTCAGCTTATTTTTCTGATTTCAGATGTACCTTTCTCTCTGAATTCTCTGATGTAAATAGGGAGTTTTATATCTAGTTTCTTTTAATTTCAGTTTTGTAATTAATTTTAATTATGTTCTGTAATAGTAATTTACTTTCTTTACTTTTTCAGTTTTTACAATTCAGCTATGAGGAGGTAACTTCACCCTGCTATGGTGAAAGGTAAAACTTTTATTACTGCTATTTAGATTAATCTCCCTAATTATAATATATTCACTATTTAAAATTTGACTTAATAAAGGATACCGCCATATTGGTCGGTTGGTAATTCATTTTAAACTGGTTTAAACCTGACTAAGCAAGGATACCGCCTAGTTGGTCGGTTGGTAATTTACCGCCTATATGGCTGGTTTATGGACAAATATTGTTACCGCCTTAATGGCTTGTTGGACTTAATTTGACTTAATCAGGTTACCGCCTATATGACTGGTTGGTAATGTTATCACAAGTTAATATATTATATTAAGGGAGATATCTAAAATAATAGTAGTAAAAGTAGATCCTTTAACCCTAGCATTTTATTTTATTGTAATTTTACTTTTCAGTATTTTATTTTATGTCTTTTACTTTTAAGTTTTTAGTAGCTCTAGTTATGTGTCGTAACTAAGTTAGTTATCTAGGGTTGTGATGAATTCTAATATCACCGGTTTATAAGGGGTTATTTTGTAGTTTGGGTAATTTAAAGGTTTACTTATTAAGTCTTAAGCTTAATGCGTCTTGTTAAATGGCCACTAATAAGATTGATTTGGTAAATCTAAAATAAACTTGACAAAGGAATTTTAGGTTTCAGCCTTAGACTTAGTAGCCCACGATCTTCCTTAAGGGTAAATAACCCTTTAATATATTTCCTTACAGGATAGACATATACCTGTCAGGCGGGGGTAACCATAATTGGAACTTAATCTTAATGAATCCAGGTAATTTGGTTGACATAGACATATGGTTCAATTAGGTTATACTGGGTATTTGCATTTGACCATCGACATAGGCTTTTGCATAATTTCGTGTTCCAGGTTAGTAAATCGATATATTACACAAACATGAAATAACCACTTCATCTTTTAAAAAATATTGGAAAGATTCACAATCCTGGATAGTTTCTTAATATTGAATTTTATTTTATTTAATTTTGAGCAATTTTATTTACTTGTTTTTAAGTTTTAAATCATCACCATTTCAAATCAATCAAACAACCTGTTAGATACTAGTAATCATTTGACCTCATAAATAGATTAGGTATTAAGTCCTCGTGGGATCGATACTTTTTATACTACTTGAACGATGCGTGCGCTTGCATTATACGCGTGTGATTACGCCAGTCAAAAACTTTCGGCGGTCAGTTCGATGGACACGAGCAACTCATGCATCCATGTGATACACCAAGTAGACGGATCTCCGCTAGTAGCCTATGAGATCGGCTACCCCACTTAAGGGCGGATCATATCATCATGCTAGTCTCTCCACTTTATGAACGCCCAAATTATTCAAAAAATTATGACTAGGAATATTTAAGAGTAATGATTCTCATAAGGCGTGGAAGCCTTCGTCTCATTACTCCAAGGGCTTTATTACAGTATTGTTGATTCATATAAGTTATGTAAGACACGTATAATAAAGATTGCCATTTTATTAATTAATGAAAATATTACAAATACATGTACATATAGCCCATCCACAAGCTGGGTATAGGGCATATCCCTAACAGAAAATTAATTACTTGGTTTATACAAATAACTGTTTTAATTAATTAAAGCAACTTTAGTTAATGCAATTGAATAATTTTGGTTAATGTAACTAAAGCTTTTAATTGTAACTAAGTTGACTTAGTGGTGAGATTATTTTTAACTTTGGTTAAGTTAGCTTTTTGAAACATGTGGTGTAGGGAAAAGATTCCCTTGAACCATGGTTTGCTAATTGGTTTAATTTTGGTTTTCATTATTTTATTTTTATAAAAAGAAAAAAATTGCTTCTTCTTCTTACACACTTACTGCCGAAACAAAAGAACAATAATAACACCCCCTTTTGAAAGCCTACTCACCAAAATTACCCAAATAAATCATCATGAACATAAAATTAATCCTTAAGAGTTGAGGGTTAATTTGTGTTCTTGAAGTTTTATTTTTTCCTAGGGTTCAAGAGTTGAATTTTGGGGAAAGGTTGGTTGCCATTCTTGAGTGATCAAACCACCTTTTGATCACCAAGATTTGTTCTTGGAGGAGCTTAATTTGGTGGAGAAAGAAGGAAGTTCAAAGCTTGGAGGATTTGGGAATTTTGGATGCAAAGCTTCAACAATTGGGAAGGGTTGAAATCAATTGTTGGTAAATTTAATTTGAAAATTTATTGTTGTTTTGTTGATGATTTTTGTTGAGAAAAATTGTTGTGGAAATGTTGATTAATTAGAAGCATATATGTGAGGTTCTTGAAGCATTCAAGTGTATGAAAAATTGGTATATAGTTGATATATTAATTTTGTATGCTTGGATTAATTTTTCAAGTGTTGAAAAATAAATTTGTATGCTTGGATTTAATTTATCAAGAGTTGATAAATTGATTAAAGTGTGTAAAATATTTAATTGAGCTTATGGTATTTAATGCATAAAATTGGTAATTATTTTTAGTGCAATGAAAAATTTAAATTTGTGATTAAAAAATTTTCATTCACTGTTTTGTCATTGCCGAAAAAAATAAAAATAAAATTTTTTTATTCGCTCGGGATTTGATCTCGGGCGGGTTTCGCTGCGCACGGCTTATCTGTTCCTCACTCAACAAGTGGTATTAGAGCGATACATGCCTTTAATTATTCATGTTCCTTACAATTTTTTTTAATTGTATAAAATGCCCATGCATACATTTAATAGTAGATTACATGTTTAGGCATTTTATTGTACATGCATACATTTAAACATTTGTATACATTTGAGCTTGTTGAAATCTCTACACTAGATCTAAGTGTCATTAATTTTGTGTGAAAATATGACATGGTCCGGCTTGTCTATACGGTATTAGTTAAACCATTATGATTTTTCCGAATATTGCTAAAGCGTGAGGGATTGATTGTAATTTTTTGTTCTAATCCGGTTAAGCATGAGATGAGTCGAATTTAAGAGAAAGTATTATCCAATATTGCTAAAGCGTGAGGTTAATATTAGTATCATACTTTCGACGGTAGACAAGTTGATCTAAAAATTGAACTATCCAATATTGCTAAAGCGTGAGGATGAGATTTGATTTAGGACCGAATGTAAGAGTTGCATGAGATGCAATCGACAATAGTTGTCTACCTTCTCGAATTTACAAAGGTCAATATTGCTAAAGCGTGAGATTTGCGTAAATGTCAAGAAGGATATACTTTGCATTGTGAGATTTAAGAGTTAAATTTCTTTATTCTTATTTGTAGAGATTATAAAGAATATGTAAGAAAATGCGAGGGCACTTTATAGAAAAAGTAAATCCATACTCTATTTAGTATTTTTATCATGATATTTAAATATTAATTTTCCGCTTTATTTTATTTTATCTTGTGTAGACATAATGTCTGTTTCGAAACCGTTTTCATGTATACTTGATACACATAAGCTCCAGCGTGCTATTAATTATAATGTTTGGCTCATGAATCTCTGAATTCTCTGTCAAGCAGAGCAACTTGAATATGTTATAGATCACCCAATGCCCGCAAGGGTTTCAGATGATGCTTTAGATGAGGAACATGAGACGTTCAAGAGATGGAAGGATGATGATCGGAAAGTCCGGTCATACATCTTGGGATCTATGGTACCGGAACTACAGAGGAAGTATATGCCGATGCCTGATTCCGGATCCATCTTGATGCATATGAAGGAACTATTCAGTGATCGACCACAGGTAGAGATTCATAGGGTGGCCGTCGAGCTTTTTCATACTTTCCTCCCGGAGGGAAAACCTGTTAGCCCACATGTGATGAAGCTAATAGATTATATCGAAGAGACCGAAATGATGGATATTCCTATTGATAACCGCCTCGGGAATAGTATGATTCTCTCATCTCTTCCTAAGTCTTTCAAGGACTTTATCGTTAACTTTAACATGCATAAGATGCTTCCCACCTATCTGAGTTATACAATATGTTGCTGACGGCTCAAGATGACATGAATAAGAATAGTTCTACTTTCATGGTCACTGGTGCTTCTTCTTCTGGACCTTCTCAGGCTTCTTAAAAGCCGGCTGGGAAGAAAAAGAAAGTCAAAGGTAAAGGTCCAAAGGTTGCTTCCGTAAGGGTTTCTAAGCCAAAGGTGAAGTCAGATGTTGCAAAAGGAAAATGTTTAGAAATGCGGCATACTAGGGTGTTAGACACCGATTGTCCTTCTCAAATCTGCAATTCGTTGCAGTATCTGAGGGAAACTAGAAGATTGAAGCCGGGAGAGATCCAACTGCGAGTAGGGAATGAGAGTGTTGGACAATTGTGACCCATAGCATCACTATTTGTAAAAAGACATTGTGGTTTTTGTACAAATTAACTATGTGACAAAGGAAATTGCTATTTTATCATTTTGTAATTAGATTACTTTGATATATAAATGATAAAAGTCTTTATGATTAGTTCCGGATTAATAAGATATGAGACATTATTAATCCAAGAATGGTTTAATCATTAAATATCCCTAGTCATAGTATTATCGAGACTGGACATCGATAATGCGGAATAGACTAGTATTACACTTGTGCGCGTTATGGAAGCTTAACGGCATAGTTCTCATATATTTATGTATAGGATTCTTATGCAAGTGTGATATGAGGTTCTGTTAGCCGTTGGACCGGGAACAGCTTCGCTCTGAATAGACCCATCGGAATCCCATTGGTAGTATGACTACGTGTCTATGGGAATCCGCATCAGGGTAGGTGTATGTGGTCTTAACCTGAGACTTGCATCGCTAATACTTGCGACAATCAGTACGCTTTGGTTTTGGTCGTCCGGGGCTTTAACAAGTTCTGTGTACGCCTCTTCTGGGTTTATTGAGAATCGTAGTGTATTGGGTGTGATGTCAAGATGGAAGTGTCACTTCAGTCATATAGAGATGATGATCACGCAGGATACATAACTGGTGCTCTTATATGCTGCAGCTATCGAGATAATATGACAAGGTCATGATTATCTGATTAAATAGACTAATTGCTAGTGATTCGATATATGCTTTGTACGGGGCAGACATAATTCCAGCCCCAGGCCTAGGATGTGATATCTGATACTGGATCGTAATACGCAATACTTAGTATACTACGCTTGATAAATATTATGTATTCTTTAAAAGAATATTTCTGGAGAATTGGGTAGGCACGGTGTTTTGCTAGAAGCCAACCATGTCTTGTAAATCGGTAAGAGTGTGGTACTAGGTACGCACATATTCGGATAGTTCGATGATCGTATTTACTGCCAACATATCCAGGGATCTCATGGGTCGCTTCCCAAAGATTCACCGATGATATTTGACTCGAAAAGAATTAATCTAGGATTAATTATTATAAGAGAGAGAAAATTAATCTGGGATTAATTACGGCAAGAATTTATCTGGGATAAAATTCGAATAGAAGAGAGAGAACGCGATTAATTTGGAACTAATCAATTAAATAATATATTGGATATATTAAATGAAATTAGATTTCAAAGCGGAATTAAAATTGGATTTTAATTCGGGCAAACGAATTAATTTAGAATTAATTCGTAAGCGACTTTCGTAATAATTTTGTGAGGCATAATTATTTAATTAAATTAGATTTAATTGTGTCGCAACAGCAAATTCGTTTATTTCGGAATTAAACAAATCTGATCCCAAGCGAATTTGCGTGTTGAGTTGTTCGACTTAAATTTGGAATTTAAAAGTGGTGGGACCCACTTGACTTACATCAACATGTTTGACATGTGATGGAAGTTGTTAATGGTTGTGTAAAGCTTGGATTGCTTGTTGATTACACAAACCAATACCAACACACTTTGTTTTTTATTTTTGAAAGACATATACCAACTTTTGATTTTTGGATTTGGTAATTGATTTTAGAAATAAAAAATATCAAAAAACCAAAAAAGCTATCTCCCTATCCTCTTGGTGCCGTGACTTCATCTTCTCCAAAGGAAGATTTTGTTGCAAAATTTTTCTTGAGCTAGCACTTAAAGAATCAAAGAAGGTGACAGGGAAACTCATCCTTGAGTTTGGAAAACAACTCAAAGCTTGGAGCTCTCAACATACATCAAAGAATTTTAAATTCTCATTCATTCATTGTAAGTATATTTCTGCAACTTCTTTGAATATTCACACACCGAAATCATGTTGTAGAGATCTTTGGCATGTGTAACACTAACAATGGTATCAGAGCCTTTTCTAAGCATGATTTTATTCTAGGGTTTATATACTTTAATTTGGGAATTTTGTGTTTGTAGCATGATTTCTTCAAATTGGTTGTTTGGTTGAGCTTTGATGATGATGAATAGGCTTTGTGCATCTATAGAATTGAGAAAATTGGTTGGATCAAAATTTCCCTAATTCCCCATGCTTGGCCGAATATAAACCCTTACTATGCTCCTGGTAATTTTTTGATTTTAGACCATTTGATGTGTTTAAAGCATGAGATAAATTGATTGTTGATTTAATTTGATTCAAATCAAATTAATTGTTATTTTATGCTATATTTCCGTGAACATTAGAAGCATGTATAGATTGATTTTGCTTCAATTTGTGTTGGACATGAGTTGGTTAATTAAAACATGATTAATTAGTTTAATTGATATTTTGGAAATATTAGTTTAACTAATTAATTATGGCTATTACACTTTAATTAAAATTAATGTGATATTTGGAATGTTATATTAATTTAATTAAAATTAATGTGATATTTGGAATGTTATATTAATTAAAGTTAGTCTTTAAAATTGGATTGGGCTAATTTTGTTGTATTTGGGCTTAATTGGTTGGGCAATGCTTGGTTTAGGAAAATTGGATTGGATCCAAATTGGGCCTAAAACCATTTCATAAAGTCCAAATATAACTATTGGGCCTTTTAATATCTAATTGGGCCTAATGGGCCAAAATTGATTTTAAGGCAAAGAGTGATTTCTAATTGGGCCTTGGCATCTTGGATTGGATCCATAATTGTCAACGCCCATGCCTTAAGAATTAATTAAAAGCCCATTGGACTTTAATTAAAATAGTATTGGATACTAATTGGGCATTTGAGACCCATTTAGATTAGATTTAGAATCTAAATCTAAATCTAAAAGGCACTAAAATAAGTGTAATTATTTAATTTGGAATTAAATACGAATTAGTATTGGATACAAATTAAATTGGATTTAAAACTGTAGTTCGAAATAATTCAAGAATACGTACTTTGAGTATTTATTCTTAAACGAGTTGGACTTGCGCAAATCAAATCGTTGTTTGAACATTGGATGATCATTAATTCAAAGGTTAATTAATTGGATTAGATTGATTGAATAACATGCTTTATGTGAATATATGGATGTATTGTATGAATAATGTATATCAGATGGATATTAAAAGGATGAGGGCAATTTTGGAAATTATTGTAATAAATTTAGAATTTATTAAATTGGACCTGCGTGTCCAGCCTATTATCTTTTTTCTCATTGTATTTCTCTTCTCACCAATTCCACTCAATGTAAATGAGGTTTCTTTAATGTATTATGTAATTGGGTAGAAGTTAGAATAGTGCTAGCGGGAGAGAGGAAAATGAGAGATTTGTTCTAGGAACAAAGTTTGTTATATATCCATTCGCATATCATTATTAATTTATTTCGCGCCTTATTATGCTTTTAGAATGCATGCTTAAGGGTGTATGATGAGACCTAATGAAAGATAATAAATTGGTTGTCAATTTACGCGAAAAAATCCTCACTCAAATATTAAGCGATTTCCTTCCATTGAGTAGTTCTTTCTCAAGATCCAAGATTGGCATTGGTTTGTTGGCCAAAGTCAATATCAATGTCCATCGCGGATGTGTCTGAACCACGAAGGCTTTGTTATATATCGCATGTCTTGGGCAGTTGTGATTTGTTGGCCAAAGTCAAGGTCACTTATGTACATCGACATGGATTACGAAGCTTGTCCACTGTCAATGGGTTGCGCTTAACTGGAATCATTAAGCTTGTTGAGCCAAAGACAAGGCTTAGTTGATTCAGAGGAAAATGTTAGGAAATATATTGGATATATTTACATATATTGGATATATGTTTTGGACTTGGAGGTCAACCTACCGGATCTAGAAATTGGATGGGATCCAATTGATCTTAAAGATCTACCTAGTTAAGTTTCATACAACTTGTTGGCCAAATTCAAGGTTGTGTGTTATTTAACGGGATCCTATCCCACTAGGAAACTGGGTTTCTCGAGTACTCAACAGAGGGTTAGAGGCTCGTCGAAAAATAGTGGGAGGCCAGTATTAAATTTTCAATTTCGTTTAATACTTGCCAAATATGCGCTTTCAAATTATTTTCGTCATTATATATTTATATTAGTTGGACTAATATTTTATTATTTTCTTTTAACAGTTGGACTGTACCCGAAATCGTTAATTGAATAGTTAGACTATTGCAATTAAGATGGCTGGAAAGATTAACGTTAGAGACATTATCATGGGCGAAAATGTCTTTAACGGTGCGAACTTTCCTGACTGGGATATGAACCTCAAGATTGTCCTGAGGGCTGAGAAGATGCTCTATACGATAGAGAGACCTCTCGGGCCTAAGCTCGGAATTGAGCAGCCACTTGAGCTTGAGCTTTGGAAGACTCACAGTGATGACAACTCAACTGCTCAATCTGTCATGCTTGCTGCAATGACCCCATAATTTCGTCATCAAAACAAGGGATTGGATCCCTACGAAATGATGTTGAAATTGAGGGACCTTCACCGATCTAACCTTAGATCGCAGAAGTATGAATTACAGAAGAAGCTCTTTCGTTCTCGAATGTCAGAGGGTACATTTTTCGAGCACCATGTGTCGCAGATAATTGCTGACATCGAACAGCTGGGTCAGCTGGGCATAACCTTTGAGGCTGAGACTTCCATAGATTTGATCTTATAGTCTCTTCCTGACAGCTGGAGCGGGTTCATCATGAACTATAATATGATGAACCAAAAAAAGACTCTTGGAGAGTTGATAGCAATACTGAAAGAGGCAGAAAAAGAGCTTTTAAAGGGCAAGAAGCGCGAGGCGCACTTTGCTTCGACATCTCAGAAAGCCAAGGCTTGGCCGAAGGCTTCTGGAGTTGTGAAGAAGATGAAAAGAAAGGGCAAGGCCAAATCATCAAAGTCTTCTGGGAAGGCAAATGACAAATCCTAAGATGTCTGCCTACAGTGTAGCAAACAGGGTCACTGGAAGCGTGACTACCATGAGTACAAGGTGCACATGAGGGAAGTGAATACCTATTTTGAATAAGGTTCCGTCAAAGTCTGTTGGACAGACTCCATATGAAATATGGACTGGAAAGAAATCGGGTTTCACATTCCTGAAGATTTGGGGATGCTGAACATATGTAAAACGTTTAGATGGTACCAAACTAGAACCCAAATCGGATAAGTGTCTATTTGTAGGTTATCCTAGGGAAACCAAAAGGTATTACTTCTACAACCCATAAGAGAGCAAGGTATTTGTTGCTCTCCATGCGGTTTTCCTTGAAAAGGAATTCCTAAATGCAGTGGTAAGTGGGAGGAAAGTATAACTCGATGAAAATCGTAGTGATACTGTTCCTGGCACCGACTCCCAAATGGAACACGAACAGTTCATCATGGATGAGACTGTACCACAATATTCTAATACACAAGAACCGCGTAGATCGGAGAGAGTAAAAAAAAACAACCTGAGAGGTATGTGTTTCTGATCTCGCCTTACGTAGATATTAATCTTATTGAGGATAACGAACCAGCTACGTATGACGAAGCAATACAAGGTATCGACTCTGAATTATGGCAAGAAGCCATGAAGTCCAAAATAGATTCCATGTATACCAACCAAGTTTGGACACTGGTTGATGCACCAGAATGCGTTAAGCCGATTGGTTGTAAATGGGTCTTTAAGAGGAAGACTGACATGGATGGCAACATACAAATGTACAATGCTAGGCTTGTAGCGAAATGGTATCGATTACGATGAAACTTTTTCACATGTCGCCATGATTAAATCCATTCGGATAATGCTTGCTATTACTTCATATTTCGATTATGAAATATGGCAGATGGACGTCAAAACCGCTTTCCTTGACGGAAACCTTTTGGATGATGTTTATATGCAACAACCTGATGGTTTTGTCGTACCAAAACATGCAAACAAGGTTTGCAAGTTAAATCGATCCATTTATGGATTGAAGCAAACATCGCGTTCTTGGAACCAACGTTTTGATGAGATCATAAAAGAATATGATTTCATTCAAAACGAAGATGATTCTTGTGTATATAAGAAGGTTAATGGGAGCGCACAGACATTCATTGTACTTAACGTTGATGATGTATTGCTTATTGGCAATGACATTCCCATGCTACAATCGGTGAAAGCTTGGCTTTCATTAAAACTCTCCATGAAAGATCTGGGAGAAGCAGCCTTTATTCTGGGAAGAAAGGATCTACCATGATAGATCTAGAAAGCTGCTTGGACTCTCCCAAGTTTGTATGTTGACAAAGTGTTGAAGAGATTCAACATGGATCAGTCCAAGAGGGGAATGCTTCCCGTGTCACATGGCGTCTCTCTGTCTAAGGACATGTGTCCTAAAACTAAAGATGAGAGAGACAACATGAGTCGGATCCCGTTCGCTTTTGCAGTCGGATCGATCATATATGCCATGATATATACGCGACCTGATGTCTCGTATACTTTGAGCATGTGCAGTCGCTATCAGGCCGATCCAGGTGATGGTCACTGGATTGCGGTTAAGAACATCCTTAAGTATCTTAGGCGAACTAAGGATGTTTTCTTAGTCTATGGAGATGGAGAACTCGAGGTGACTGGGTTCACCGATGCAAGTTTCCAAACCGATAAAGACGACTCTAAGTCACAATCTGGGTACACTCTAAGTCACAATCTGGGTACATATTTTGTTTGAACAACGAAGTAGTGAGTTGGAAATCTTCCAAGCAATAGATTGTTGTCGATTCAACAACAGAAGCAGAATATATCATTGCAGCTGAAGCAGTAAAAGAGGCAGTTTGGATCCGTAAATTCCTAATTGGATTAAGAGTAGTTCCGTTAGCAGCTGAGCTCGTTCCTTTGTATTGTGACAATAACGGGGCTATAGCACAGGCTAATGAATCGCGGTCTCATCAACGATCCAAGCATGTACTTCGACGTTTCCATCTAATTCGTGAGATCATTCATCGTGGCGATGTGAAGATCGAAAAGATCACTTCAGATGACAACATTGCAGATCCGCTGACGAAAGCTATCTCTCAGAAAAAGTTTGAGCGACATGTACATAGTTCAAGTGTTAGATACTTGAGTGATTGGCTATGAGCAAAGTGGGAGATTGTTGGACAATTGTGACCCATAGCATCACTATTTGTAAAAGACATTGTGGTTTTTGTACAAATTAACTATGTGACAAATGAAATTATTATTTTATCATTTTGTAATTAGATTACTTTGATATATAAATGATAAAAGTCCTTATGATTAGTTCCGGATTAATAAGATATGAGACAGTATTAATCCACGAACGGTTTAATCATTAAATATCCCTAGTCGTAGTATTATCGAGACTGGACATCGATAATGCGGAATAGACTAGTATTACACTTGTGCGCGTTATGGAAGCTTAACGGCATAGTTCTCATATATTTAAGTATAAGATGCTTATGCAAGTGTGATAGGAGGTTCTGTTAGCCGTTGGACCGGAAACAGCTTCGCTCTGGATAGACCCATCGGAATCCCATTGGTAGTATGACTATGTGTCTATAGGAATCCGCATCAGGGTAGGTGTATGTGGTCTTAACCTGAGACTTGCATCGCTAATACTTGCGACAATCAGTACGCTTTGGTTTTGGTCGTCCGGGGCTTTAACAGGTTATGTGTACGCCTCTTCTGGGTTTATTGAGAATCGTAGTGTATTGGGTGTGATGTCAAGATGGAAGTGTCACTTCAGTCATATAGAGATGATGATCACGCAGGATACAGAACTGGTGCTCTTATATGCTGCAGCTATCGAGATAATATGACAATGTCATGATTATCTGATTAAAGAGACTAATTGCTAGTGATTCGATATATGCTTTGTACGGGGCAGACATAATTCCAGCCCCAGGCCTAGCATGTGATATCTGATACTGGATCGTAATACGCAATACTTAGTATACTACGCTTGATAAATATTATGTATTCCTTAAAAGAATATTTCTGGAGAATTGGGTAGGCACGGTGTTTTGCTAGAAGCCATCCATGTCTTGTAAATCGGTAAGAGCGTGGTACTAGGTACGCACATATTCGGATAGTTCGATGACCGTATTTACTGCCAACATATCCAGGGATCTCATGGGTCGCTTCCCAAAGATTCACCGATGACATTTGACTCGAAAAGAATTAATCTAGGATTAATTATTATAAGAGAAAGAAAATTAATCAGGGATTAATTACGGCAAGAATTTATCTGGGATAAAATTCGAATAGAAGAGAGAGAACGCGATTAATTTGGAACTAATCGATTAAATAATATATTGGATATATTAAATGAAATTAGATTTCAAAGCGGAATTAAAATTGGATTTTAATTCGGGCGAACGAATTAATTTAGAATTAATTCGTAAGCGACTTTCGTAATAATTTTGTGAGGCATAATTATTTAATTAAATTAGATTTAATTATGTCGCAACGGCAAATTCGTTTATTTCGGAATTAAACAAACCTGATCCCAAGCGAAGTTGCGTGTTGAGTTGTTCAACTTAAATTTGGAATTTTAAAGTGGTGGGACCCACTTGACTTACATCAACATGTTTGACATGTGATGGAAGTTGTTAATGGTTGTGTAAAGCTTGGATTGCTTGTTGAATACACAAACCAAAACCAAAACCAAAACCAAAACACTTTGTTTTTTATTTTTGAAAGACATATACCAACTTTTGATTTTTGGATTTGGTAATTGATTTTAGAAATCAAAAATATCAAAAAACCAAAAAAAAGCTATCTCCCTCTCCTCTTGGTGTCATGACTTCATCTTCTCCAAATGAAGATTTTGTTGCAAAATTTTTCTTGAGCTAACACTTAAAGAATCAAAGAAGGTGATAGGAAAACTCATCCTTGAGTTTGGAAAACAACTCAAAGCTTGGAGCTCTCAACATACATCAAAGAATTTTAAATTCTCATCCAGTCATTGTAAGTATATTTCCGCAACTTCTTTGAATATTCACACACCGAAATCATGTTGTAGAGATCTTTGGCATGTGTAGGACACTAACATGGAGATTCTCTACAAGTTGAAGTAGTAGGAATTTTGTTTTTAAAACTCTCTGATGAATGTAATATTAAACTTAATAACTGTTATTTTGTGCCGACTATGATACGACAAATCATCTCACTTCTTGTACTTGACAGTGAAGGATTTCATGTAAATATTATAGATGGTCTTTTGGATTTATATGATAATATGAATTTTTTGCTTGTTTCATGTCTCATGGTTGATGGTCATTACATTCTTACCAAAAATCGTGATGTCTTTAATATAGAGAAATCTAAAAGGAAAAGATCAGGTGAAATAAATAACACAGAACTTTGGCATATGAGATTAGGTCATATAAGCATAAAATGCCTAACCAAACTAGTTAAGAATGGTGTGATATCGGATCTAACCATAGAACCTTTACCAGTTTGTGAATATTGTATTCAAGGTAAAATGACCAAATCCTCATTTAGTGGTGTTGGACACTGTGCTAATGATTTATTGGAACTTGTGCATTTCGATGTATGTGAACCTATAAATCATGCTGCCATAGGTGGCTTTCAATGCTTTATAACTTTTATCGATGATTTGTCACGATTTGGTTATGTGTTTCTTATGAAACACAAATCGGAAACTTTTGAAAAGTTCAAAGAATACCGATTTAAAGTAGAGAAACAAACCAGAAAACTCTTGAAATGCCTTCGATCAGATCGGGGCGGTGAGTACATTAGCAGTGAGTTCGTGAGTTATTTAAAAGAGAATGGGATTATCGCTCAGTATGCTCCTCCAGGCACTCCTCAACACAATGGTGTTTCGGAGAGGAGGAATCGAACTTTATTAGATATGGTTCGATCAATGATGAGTTTTATTGATCTACCTATATACTTGTGGGGCCATGCTCTAGACAATGCCGCTCATCTTCTGAACAAAGTTCCATCGAAAACCGTTCCGACTACTCCGTATGAGTTATGGACTGGAAGGAAACCGACTCTTAAGTATGTTAAGATTTGGGGTTGTCCTGCTTATGTAAGAGTTGCACAGCGGGATAAACTTGCACCTAGATGGTACAAGTATCGATTCATTAGATATCCTAAAAATTCCATGGGATATCAGTTCTATGATCCCGAGAACCGAAATGTGTTCGTTGCTCGAAATGCAAGTTTCTTAGAAACACAATTTGTGTTAGAAAATGCATATCATAGAATGATTGATCTTGATGAAGTCAATCAAAATAACATTGAATCGACGATATAACCAAAAGTTCATGAAGATGAGATACTTTTGACACAACCACCTCGTAGGTCACAAAGGATATCGAGACCCCCTGTCAGGTATAGGAAGACATCTGACGATGCCCTCGATGTTTTCTTAATCGGAGAAAAAGATCTTTTAACCTACAGAGAGGCGATGTTAGACATCGATGCAGAGAAATAGCTGGAAGCTATGAAATTCGAGATTGCCTCAATGCATGATAATCAAGTCTGTGACTTGATTCCGCTTCCCGGCGGAATTGTTCCTATCGATTGTAAATGGGTTTACAAGAGGAAGCGGGGCCCGATGGAAAGGTTGAAACCTTTAAGGCCCGACTAGTAGCAAAATGATATACTCAGAAATCTGGTATTGATTATGAGGAAACCTTTTCTCATGTTTCCATGCTTAAGTCAATCAGGATTTTATTAGTTATTTCCGCATATTATGATTATGAAATTTGGCAGATGGATGTGAAAACAATTTTTCTAAATGGAAATCTTGAGAAAGATATCCATATGGAACAACCCGAGGGATTCACATTCGCCAAAGATCCTAATTTGGTTTGTAAGCTTAAAAAGTCTATTTATGGACTTAAACAAGCTTCTTGTAGTTGGAATCTTCATTTTGACGATGTGATCAGATTGTCTGGTTTCATTAAAAATGAAGAGGAATCTTGTGTCTATAAAAAGGTAAGTGGGAGCATGGTAGTCTCCTTAGTGCTTTATGTTGATGATATACTTATTATCGGAAACGATATAGGTATGTTACAATCTGTCAAAGCCTATTTAAGTAAAAATTTCTCCATGAAGGATTTGGGAGAGGCCTCTTATATACTAGGTATAAAGCTTTATAGAGATAGAGAAATGAGGATGATAGGACTCTCTCAGTCCAAGTACATTGATTTGATCTTAGAAAGGTACAACTTTGTTGACTGCAAGACAGTCAATGTGCCTTTTAAACATGTCATTCATCTGTCTAAGAAAATGTGTCCTAAGACATATGATGAAAGGGCTAAAATGGTTAGCCAACCTTATGCTTCCACTGTTGGTACCATAATGTATGTCATGTTATGTACTAGACCTGATATCAGCATGGTTGTAAATATTACAAGTCGTTATCAGTCTGATCCGGGTCAGGACCGTTGGATGGCTGTAAAACATATCCTGAAATACCTTAAGGGTACAAAGGATAAGTTTTTCATTTATGGAGAAAATGACTTACAGTTGAGAGGTTACACGGATTCAGATTTTCAATCTGATCCAGATGATAGAAAGTCTACATCTGGGTTTGTGTTTTCTCTCAATGGCGGTGCCATTAGTTGGAAGAGCACCAAACAGGGTTCGACTGCTGATTCCACCATCGAGGTAGAATACATTGATGCTTCAGAAGCCGCAAAGAAAGTTGTCTAGATCAAAAAGTTTGTTGCGAAGCTTGGAGTAGTCTCATCTATAGTAGATCTTATTCCATTAAATTGTGACAACAATGGTGCAATAGCTCAAGCCAAGGAACCTCGCGCTCATCAGAAATCTAAGCATGTGGAACGAAAGTATCACATAATTAGAGAAATTTTGGCTAGAGGTGACATTATAGTTTGTAAAGTACGAACTGAAGAAAATGTAGTGGACCCACTGACTAAAGTCTTAACTCCCAAGTTGTTTGAGAAACACGTGGAGTCTATGGGTATTAGATACCATCGTGAATGGCACTAAATCAAGTGAGAGTGTTGGAAATGGTAATCGAGCACCATTCACTTTTTGTATGAATATTTATTATTTATGCAATGTAATATTTTCTTTATCATGATTATTTATTTATTTGTATGGTAATTCTTACTTTTATATATATATTGTAAATCTAATTGTTAGATTACTCTAAGAGTTAGAGATTTCGAGTTTCACTCGGAACCTTATATGAAATTAGTAAAGACCCGAGAGTTACAACATATGGTGATATAGTTGCAAGAGTTGCAAATGGTGTTGAGAAATATCACGCATTCTCTCGAATATAAATTATTCCTGGTCTAGATATATTGACATGGGTCAGTCATTATATTGGTAAGACTAGTGCATTGTCTATATATATAATAGACATATGGTTTGTCTCAACAGACTGTGAGCTTAATGGAAGTTCGTATAGAAATGCAGATATTCATTAGTGGAATGAATATCGAACAAACTCATAAACGATGACTAATAGATATTCCATAAAACTGTCAATAGTTGTCTTTTCGAGTTGAGTAGTTATTGTGATCCTTTGACTTGAGACACAACGGTGGTCTTGTGAGTGATCCTATGTGCCTGATACCATGCATGTCAGAGACATTTTATGGTCTGACCTCTAGATG
>SKCR01050892.1:0-38582 GCA_019454045.1 Zanthoxylum bungeanum | reverse complement strand
CCTCCAAAAGGTTTCTGTTAAGGAAAGCGGTTTTGGCATTCAGCTGCCATATTTCATAAATGAAACATGCAGCATCAGCAAGCATTACCCAATAGATTTAACAATGGAAACGGTTAAAAGGTTTCGTCGTAATCGACATAGTGTTGATAACGATACATTTTCGCTACATGCCTAGCTTAGTACGTTGGTTTGTTGCATTCCATGTCTGTCTCCCTTGAAGACTTATATAGTACCAATTGGCACAATGCTTCCGGTACATCAACTAGTGTCTAAATATAGTTGGTATACATGGAATCCATTTTGTACTTCATGAACTTTTCCATAATAGGTAGTCGACTTCCTCATACGTAGTCAGTTCGTATTCCTCAATAAGATTGACATCTTTATGAGGTGAGATCAGAAACCCATACACCGGGCTGTTTTCTGACTCTCTCCCACTTACGTGGTTCTTGTGTATTCGAAGATTATTGGTATAGTTTCATCCTTGATGAACTATTTGTGCTCCATTAAGGAATCAGTGCCTGGAATAGTATTACTCCGATTTTCATCGAGTTTAACTTTCCTCCCACTTATCATTGCATATCGGTATTCCTCTTAGGAAAACCGCATGGTGAGCAACAATTACATTGTTCTCTTGTGAGTTGTATAAGTACTACACTTTGGTTTCCCTAGGATAACCAACAATTAGGCACTTATCTAATTTGGGTTCTAATTTGGTATCATCCAAACATATGCCCAGCATACCCAAATCTCCAAGAATGAGAAAACCTAGTTTCTTTCCTGTTCATATCAAATATGAAGTCTGTCTAACAGATTTTTATGGAACCTTATTCAAAATAAGTTTTGCACTGTTTAAAGCTTATCCCTTGAAGGAAATGGTAGCTCAGAGCGACTCATGATTAACCTTATCATGTCCAAGAAAATTCGGTTTCTCCGTTCGGACACATCGTCAAAAGACGTGTTCTGGGAGGAGTCCTCATGGAAAGAATACTATATCTTTCAATTATTTGAAAACTTATTGCTTACATATTTTCATCATGGTCTGACCGTGACAATTTAATACTTTAGCCGATCAGTTTGTCTACTTCGTGTCGAAACTCTTTGATTTCATCAAAAGTTTCTGATCCGTGTTTCATAAGAAACACATAACCATAACGTGTTGCAACATCCGTAAAGGTCACGAAACATTCATATCCACCTCTAGCCTAGCTAGATATAGGCCCACTTACGTCACTATGAACGAGGACTAACAGATCGGTGGCACTTATACTTTTACCATGTAAAGGTGTTTCAGGCACTTTGCCTATTAAATTAGATTCGTAGACATCATTTGAATAGAATCAAATCTGTCATAGTACCCCCTCTCGAAAGTGTGGATATACGAGTCTTGTTTATTGTGTCCCAGACAACAATGCCACATTTAGGTTTCATCTGATCAAATCAGTTTGAGCTATTAGTTTGTCATGTTATACATTTGAGATTTATTTATATTCAAAATATAAATACTGTTATTCACATCTAATGTGTTTATCACAATATCATATTTATAAACTAAAAAACTTTAGTGTTCTAGAATATAAAGGTATACCCACAACGGGTTAAACCCTGATATAGAGATAATGTTTCTAGTCAAACTAGTTACATTGTAACAGTTTCCTAATTTAAGTACACACCCGAATGGTAGTTCCTAAACTTAGGTTTCTACGGTTAAAACAGTGACTTTCGTCCCGTTTCAGATTCGCAGATAAATCTCAACTGAAGTCATTTCCTGCTAATCAGCAGATTCTGCACACCAGTACATATTTATGTACCACAACTAGTATCTAAAATCCAATTTTAATACTAGTAGAGAACATGTTTATGACAAACATATGTGAATTCGGAGCCTTGCTCGTCTTCAATTCCTTTATGTATGCCTTGTCCATACGGCAGTGACCCCGTTTGCGACAGTTTAGGCAGACATTATGGGATATGTCATTTATCTTCCCAGAAGATTATAATGACTTTGCCTTTGCCCCTTTACCACATCCCAGAAGCCTTCGGCCAAGCCTTGGCCTTCTAGAATGTCGAAGTAAGATGTGTCTTGCGCTTCCTGCCTTATTGCCAAACTTTGGCTTTGTCTCCTTGAGTATAGCCATTAACTCTCCAAGAATTTTCTATTACAATTAGTTTTTCTAAGATCTAAGATAAATCTATGAAGATCCTTCAATTTCATTATCATACTATAAGGATCTAATCCTTAGTTCTGACTAAGAAATTAAGGAGTCTTTGCGGCAAGCATAATGGATTAAGCACTAAAGTTATCATCACATGAATCTTCCAAAGATTATGTTCTACTATTTTCTTAACTCCAGGCTTAGGCCTAAGATGTTATTTTATCAAATAAAGTAACTTCTTAAATTACCAGGACTATCATGAGGTTATATTCCCAATTTGAAAATTAAAGTCGTTTAAATACATTTTCCCCAGGATTATGTTTTAAAAACACCAATTTTAATTATCTTGATTCTAATAGTCCAACTATTTAATCAACGATTTTAGGTACAATTTATATAATGATTATATAGTCTAACTATATAATCAACTATAATTTAATTGGTTAAATTCAATTATATTGATAAACTATAATCGAATTATAAAATCAACTATTAATTTAAATTGTTTGAATACAGTCCAACTGTTTTATTAAAACACGATTAATTATTAGTCCAACTAACATATTAATTTATTTGACGAAATATTTGAAATGAGCGCGTATTAGCAAGTAACTAAACGAATATTGCAAATTTAATACTTGCCTCCCACTATTTTTCGGCGAGCCTCTAACCCTCTGTTGGGTACTTGGGAAACCTTATTTCCTAGTGGGCTAGGATCCCGTTAAATAACACACAATCTTGACTTTGGCCAAAAAATTGTATGATAATTAACTAGGTAGATCTCTAAGATCAATTGGATCCCATCCAATTCCTAGATCCATTAGGTGGACATCCAAGTCCGAAACATATATCTTATTTATGCCAATATATCCAATATATTGCCTAACCTTTTTCCTCTGAATCAACTAAGCCTTGGCTTTGGCACAACAAACTAGTGATCATAGTTAAGCGGAACCCATGACTATGGAAAGCTTCGTAATCAATGTCGATGGACAAGAAGTGATATTGACTTTGGACAAAAATCAAACTTGGACAAGACACCAATATGGAACAAAGCCTTCATGATTCAAACACATCCTCGACGGACAAAGGTCTTGACTTTGGCAATAAACCAATGCCAGTCTTGGATCTTGAGTAAGAATCACTCAATGGAAGAAAAAACGCTTATATGATGTTGAGGTTTTTTTCGCGTAATTGGCAACCAATTAATTATCTTTGTTAAGGTCTCATCATCATACACCCTTAAACAGGCATTCTAAACACATAATAAGGCGCATATAAATAAATATAATAATGATATGCGGATGGATACTTAACACATTGTTCCTAGAAAAAATCTCTCCATTTCCTCTCTCCCGCTAGCACAAGTATTACTTCTACCCGATTACATAAAACTTCTAAAGAAACCTCATTTACATTGAGGGGAATAGGTGAGAAGAGAAAAAACACAGAGCAATGAGGTAATAGGCTGGCAACGCAGGTCCAATTAATAAATTCTAAATTTATTACAACAATTTCCAAAAATTACCCCACCCATCTAATATCCATCTGATATACATTATTCATACATCGCAACCATGTATTCACACAAGCATGTTATCAATCAATCTAATCCAATTAATTAATTTGAATATTAATGACCATTCAATGTTCAAACAACGATTTGATTTTGCGCGAGTCAAACTCGTTTTGCGAATAAGTACTCAAAGTAGAATTCTTGAATTAAATTAAACAACATTAAATCCAATTAATTTGTATTTAATACTAATTCAATTATTTAATTCCAAATTAAATATTTACACTTTATTAAAGTACCTTTTAGACTTAGATTCAAAATCTAATCGTTACGGGTCTCAAAGCCCGATAACATCCGATGTCAATTTAATTAAAGTCCAATGGGCTTTTAATGATTTCATAAGGCATGGACTTTTGGTCAATATGGGTCAAACCCAAATACCAAAGCCCATTAAGGAATTACCCTTATGTGCCAAGAAACCAATTTAGGCCCATTAGGCCCAATTAAAATTAAAGGTCCATTAAGTAATATTTGGACTTTATGGATATGGTTTTGGGCCCAATTGGATCCAAACAATTTATCTTAAACCTAACTTGGTACAACCAAGCCCATTAAGGCCCAATTACAACTTTTCAAGCCCAATTCCAAATTTGGCCCAATTAATTAACTTACAAAATTCCAAATTTCACAATTAATTAATCAAAGTGTATGCCATAATTAATTAACCAAATTAATATTTCCAAAAAACAAATTTGTACAATTAATTATGCTCATTATCATCAACATATGTCCAACACATTTGAATCAAAAAATCAATCATTTTCCATGCATACATGTCATGGTTTTTAGGGTTTATATGTCCAATTGTAAATCCAATCCAATTGAATCTTAAATCAACATTACCCAATTGTTTCAAGTCATCCAATGATCAAAGAAACAAAATACCATGACATTTAGGGTAATATGACTCTCGGCCAAGCCTAGATTTTGGGGAAAAATGATCCAATCCAATTTTCATGAAATTGATCACAAATAACTCCAAGTTATTCATTTACAAGCATGCTCAAACAATTAATTTCACTCAAACATGCTCAAATTCAATTTACCCAATTTTAACCATAATCAAGTTCCATGCTCAAAATGGCTCTGATACCATTGTTGGGTTTCTCTAAGGTCCCGGGTTCAAATCAAGCAATGAAACTCATGTGCGAATACTCAAAGAAGTTACGGAATACTTACATTGAACGGTTATGTGATGCGTAGAACACACAAAAAATCTTTTCCTCCTCCATGAAGCTCACGACAGTGGGCAGATTTTTGTCCTCCAAAATTTCGGCCATGGTGATCCACCAAGCTTCAAGCTTTGTGTTGTGATTCCATGCTCACGGGTGGGTTTCCCTATCACCTTCTCATTGTTCTCGGCATTTTGCCAAAAATTGAGAGAATAAGGCCCTTGGCCGAGAGAGATGGAGAGAAGAGTGAAGCGAGTGTGTTGTCAAAGGTGATTTCCAAAATCAAAATAAAATTGAATGATATACCAAATCCTTGATTTGGTAAAATTCATTCAACATTTACACACTTGAGTGTTTTACACTCTTTCACCAAATAACAACTTCCATCACTTTAAAGCAACCAAGTTGACTAGTTGATGTGATGCTTGATGTGACTTGTGGGCCGCACTTAAATTCGCAATGATAGTGCGCCCGCAAACACTCCCGGGCTCGGGTTCGCTAATTCTGAATTAACGAATTTTCTGTTGCGACGTAATTAAATAATTATGCCTAGTAAAATCACTATTCACATCGCTAACGAATTAATTCTAAATTAACTCGTTCGCCCGAATTAAAATCTAATTTCTCTCTCATCCAATTAATCCCAGATTAATAAAGTGTGAGTCATACGTCATCGGTGAATCTTCGGGAAGCGACCCATGAGATCACCGGATATGTTGGCAGTAAATCCGGTCGTCGGACTATCCAAAAACGCACGTACCTAGTACTACGTTTTTACCGATTTACAAGACAAGGTTGGCTTCTAGCAAAGCGCCATGCCTACCCAATTCTCCAGAAATATCCTTACATGAATAAGTGATCTATATCAGGCGTAGTATACGTAGTATTGCGTATTTCTATCCAGTATCAGATGTCACGTGCAAGGACTGGGGCTGGAAATGTGTTTGCCCCATACAAATCACATATCAGATCTCTGGTAACTAGTCTCTATAATCGGATAAACATGACCTAGTCATAATATCCCGATAGCTGCAGCATATAAGAGAACAAGTTTCATATCCTACGTGATCATCATCTCCACTGTGACTGGAGTGATACTTCCATCTCGACATCACACCCAATACACTACGATTCTCAATATACCCAGAAGAGGCGTACACAGAACCTGTTAAAGCCCTAGACGACTAAAACCAAGGTACATTGATTGTCACAAGTATTAGCGGTGCAAGTCTCAGGTTAAGACCAAATACACCTACCCTGATTCGGACTTCTATAGACACATAGTCATACTACCAATGGAATTCTGAGGGGTCTATCCAGGTTAAGACCAAAGTAAAATTCTCGATGCAATTAATCCAAAATTAATTCTCTCTTTTAATTAATCCCAGATTAATTTATTGCCGTAATTAATCCCAGATTAATTTTCTCTCTCATAATTAATCCCAGATTAATTCTTGTTCGAGTCAAAACTCATCGGTGAATCTTCGGGAAGCGACCCAAGAGATCTCTAGATATGTTGGCAGTAAATACGGTCATCAGACTATCTGAATACATACATACCTGGTACCACGTTCTCACCGATTTATAAGACATGGTGGGTTTCTAGCAAAGCAACTTGCCTACCCAATTCTCCAGAAATATTCTTTAAAGGAATATGTAATCTTTGTCAGGCATAGAATACGTAGTATTGCGTATTACGATCCAGTATCAGAATGTCACATGCTAGGCATGGGGCTGGAATTGTGTCTGCCCCGTACGAAGAATATATCGGATCTCTGGTAACTAGTCTCTATAATCAGATAATCATGACATTGTCATATTATTCCGATAGCTACAACATACAAGAGTACCGGTTCCGTATCCTGCGTGATCATCATCTCCATATGACTGAAGTGATACTTCCATCTTGACATCACACCCAATACACTACGATTCTCAATATACCAAGAAGGGGCATACACAGAACCTGTTAAAGCCCCGGATGACCAAAACCAAATTATACTGATTGTCGCAAATATTAGCGATGCAAGTCTTAAGTTAAGAACAAATACACCTACCCTGATTCGGATTCCCATAGACACATAGTCATACTACCAATGAGATTCTGAGGGGTCTATCCAGAGCGAAGCTGTTTCTGTACCATTGGTAAACAGAACCTCATATTACACTTGCATGAGTATCTAATACCCAAATATATGAGAACTATGTCGTTATGCCTCCATAATGGGCACAAGTGCAATACTAGCCTATTCTGCATTATCGATGTCCAGTCTCGATAATACTACGACTAGGGATATTTAATGATTAAACCTTAGTGGATTAATATTGTCTCATATCTTATTAATCTGGTACTAAACATATGGACTTTTATCATTTATATATCTCGGTAATCCAATTACAAATGATAAAAGAGCAATTTCCTTTGTCACATAACACCATGTTCTGTACAAATAGTGATGCTATGGGTCATAATTTTCCAACAGGCACGGTGTTTTGCTAGAAGCCAACCATGTCTTGTCAATCAGTAAGAACGTGGTACCGGGTATGCACGAATTCGGACAGTCCGATGACCGGATTTAGTGCCAACATATCCAGGGATCTCATGGGTCGCTTCCCGAAGATTCACCGATGACGTTTGACTCGAATAGAATTAATCTAGGATTAATTATTTGAGAGAGAAAATTAATCTGGGATTAATTACGGTAAGAATTTATCTGGGATAAAATTCAAATAGTAGAGAGAGAAAGATTAATTTCGAATTAATCGATTACATAATATATTCGATATATTAAATGAAATTAGATTTCAAAGCGGAATTAAAATTGGATTTTAATTCGGGCGAACGAATTAATTTAGAATTAATTCTTAAACGACTTTCATAATAATTTTACGAGGCATTATTTTTTAATTAAGTCACAAAGGAAAATTCATTAATTCCAAATTAACGAACCCGAGCCTGAAATGTGTTAACGGGCCCACTCGAATTTTGAATTTAAAGTGGGTCCCACCTAGTCACATCACTAGTCAACTTTACTTACTTTTAGGTGATGGAAGTTAATGAAGATTTTGATGTTAACTTGTTTTACACATTATGTCATTTTGAATGACTTTTACCAACTCTTGAGATTTGGTATATCAAAATGATTTTTTGGAAAATCAAAACAAGTTACACATCTCACTCTCTCCCTCTCAAGCATTGTCGAATCACTCTCCCTCTCTCACTCTCAAATTGGCGTGAACCTATGGTTCATTAGTTCTTGATTTTGTTTCAAAATCTTGATTGCTAGCACAACAAAGGAGTCAACAAAGGTGTTAGAAAAACTTATCCCTAGAGTTTGGAATTCAAATGAGGGCTTGGAGCACTTCTCAAAGGCAAAAAATTTGGTTATCTCTACATCCGCTAAACCGTTCATTGTAAGTATTTTCCGCACACTTATCTTGAATTATTCACACAATTTTATGTTTAATAGTTCATTGGTATGTTCTAGGAACCCAACAATGGTATCATGAGCCAATTTTAAGCATGAAATATTTTAGGGTTTATATATTTTAATTTGGGTATTTTTGCTTGGAGCTTGTGTTTGTCCAAATTGATTGTTTGGTTATGCTTAGATTATGATAACTTAGAGTTATGCATGATTATTTTGAAAAAAATTGATTAGATTAATTTTCCCTAATTTTATTAGCATGGCCGAAACTAGAACCCCTAGATACTCATGGTGATTTTTTATTTTTAGACCATTAGATGTGTTTAAATGTATGAGTATATTGATTTGTGATTTAATTGGATTGAAATCAAAATTGGATATAAAAAAATTGCATGATTGTCGTGACTTGAGGAAGCATGTATGAGATTGAATATGATAAAGCATGATTAATTAGATAAATTTATGTCTTGGAAATATTAATTTAACTAATTAATTGTGGCTAGTACACTTTAATTAAAAAAATTATGATATTTGGAATATTGTAATTAAATAAATTAGCCTTTAATTTTGAATTGGGCTAAAACCATTCCATAAAGTCCAAATAGAATAATTGGGCATTTAAATATTTAATTGGGCCTAAAGGGACAAAATTAATTTTATGGCAAATGGTGATTCCTTATTGGACTTTGGTTGTGAAATTCCATGCCTTAAGAAATTAATTAAAATCCCATTGGACTTTAATTAAATTGACATTGGATGTTAATTGGGCCTTTGAGACCCATTAAGATTGGATTTCGAATATAAGTCTAAAAGACACAAATATAAGTGTAATTATTTAATTTGGAATTAAATTAGAATTAGTATTGAATACAAATTAAATTGGATTTAAAATTGTAGTTCGATATAATTAAAGAATACGCACTTTGAGTACTTATTCTTAAACGAGTTGGACTCGCGTAAATCAAATTGTTGTTTGAACATTGGATGATCATTAATTCAAAGATTATTTAATTGAATTAGATTGATTGAATGACATGCTTTGTCTGAATACATGTATGTATTGTATGAATATAGTATATCGGATGGATATTAGAAGGGTGAGGGCAATTTTGGAAATTGTTGTAATAAATTTAGAATTTATTAAATTGGACCTACATGTCTAGCCTTTTATCTCTTGACTCTTTGTACTTCTCTTCTCACCAATTCCCCTCAATGTAAATGAGGTTTCTTTATTTTATTATGTAATGGGGTAGAAGTTAGTATTGTGCTAGCTGGGGAGAGGAAATTGAGAGATTTGTTCTAGGAACAATTTGTTGAATATCCATCCGCATATCATTATTATTTATTTCGCGCCTTATTATGCTTTTAGAATGCATGCTTAAAGGTGTATGATGAGACATAATCAATGATAATAATTGGGTTGCCAATTTACGTGAAAAACCCTCAAACAATCCTTCCATTGAGTGGTTCTCTCAAGATCCAAGATTGGCATTGGTTTGTTGGCCAAAGTCAAGATCAATATCCATCGCGGATGTGTTTGAACCATGAAATCTTTGTTCCATATCGCATGTCTTGGGCAAGTTGTGATTTTTTGGCCAAAGTCAAGGTCACTTCTTATTCATCGACATGGATTACGAAGCTTTCCCACTGTCAATGGGTCCCGCTTAACTGGAATCATTAAGCTTGTTGAGCCAAAGCCAAGGCATAGTTGATTCAGAGGAAAAATGTTAGGAAAATATATTGGATATATTGGCATATATATTGTATATATGTTTCAGACTTGGAGGTCCACCTACCAGATCTAGGAATTGCATGAGATCCAATTGATCTTAGAGATCTACCTAGTTAAATATCATACAGCTTGTTGGCCAAAGTCAAGGTTGTGTGTTATTTAACGGGATCCTAGCCCACTAAGAAACTAGGTTTCCCGAGTACTCAACAGAGGGTTAGAGGCTCGCCGAAAAATTGTGGGAGGCTAGTATTGAATTTGCAATTTCGTTCAAATACTTGCCAATACGCACTTTCAAATTATTTTCGTCATTTTATATATTTATTAGATGGACTAATATTTTATTATTTTTATTGTAACAGTTGGACTGTACCCAAAAATCTTTAATTGAATAGTTACACTATTGCAATTAAGATGGCTGGAAAGATCAACGTTAAGGACATTATCATGGGCGAAAATGTTTTTAATGGTGCGAAATTTCCTGAATGGGATAAGAACCTCAGGATTGTCCTAGGGTTCGAGAAGATGCTCTATACGATAGAGAGACCTCTCGGGACTAAGCTCGGAATTGAGCAGCCGGTTGAGATTGATCTTTGGAAGACTCATAGTGATGACAACTCAACTGCTCAATCTGTCATGCTCGCTGCAATGACCCCTCAATTTCGTCGCCAGAATAAGGGATTAGATCCCTATACTATGATGGCAAAATTGAAGGACCTTCACCGATCTAACCTTAGATCGCAGATGCATGAATTGCAGAAGAAGATTTTTCGCTCTCGAATGTCAGAGGGTATATCTGTCGACAACCATGTGTCACAGATGATTACTGACATCGAACAGCTGGGTCAGCTAGGCATAACATTTGAGGCTGAGACTTCTATAGATTTGATCTTGCAGTCTCTTCCTGACAGCTGGAGCGGGTTCATCATGAACTACAATATGATGAACCAAGATCATACTCTTAGAGATTTGATGGTAATGCTGCGAGAAGCAGAAAAAAAGTTTTTAAAGGGCAAAAAGTGCTAGGTGCACTTCGCTTCGACATCTCAGTCTGCCAAGGCTTGGCAAAAGGCTATTGGAGGCGTGAAGAAGAAGAAGAAGAAGAAATGGCAAGGCCAAATCATCAAAGTCTTCTGGGAAGACAAAGGAAAAATCCAAAGATGTATGCCTGCAGTATGGCAAACGGGGTCACTGGAAGCGTGACTGCCATGAATACAAGGCGCACATGAAGGAAGTGAAGGCGGGCAAGGCTCCGGCTTCAGGTATGTTTGTTATTGAAATAAACATGTCTACTTCTATTTTTAAAAATTGGATTTTTGATTCTGGTTGTGTACTCATATATGTACTGATGTGCAGGATCTGTAGATTAGCAGAAGACTGGCTTCAGGAGAGATAGACCTCCAAGTTGGAAACGGGACCAGAGTCGCTGTTTTGGCTGTAGGGACTTATATTTTGGAACTGCCATCGGGGCATGTACTAAATTTATCAGACTGCTACTATGTACCTAGTTGGACTAGGAATATTATTTATGTATCTTGCTTAACCCAATGTGGGCATACTTTTGTATTCAGAAACACATGGTGTTTTGTTTATAAAAATGATTTTGAGATATGCAGTGCTGATGTAAATAATGGTCTTTATATTTTGAATATAAATCAATCTCAAACATATAACGTAACAAACAAAAGGCTTAAATTAAGTAACAAATATGAAACTTATATGTGGCATTGTCGGTTGGGACACATTTACAAGACTCGTATATCCACACTTTCGAAGAGTGGATACTTGGATGGATTTGATCCAAATTCATATGACGTCTGCGAATCTTGTTTATTAGGCAAAATGCCTAAAACACCTTTTAGCGGTAAAGGTGCACGTGCCACTGAACTGTTAGCCCTCGTTCATAGTGACGTATGTGGGCCCATCTCTAGCCAGGCTAGAGGTGGATATGAATACTTTGTAACCTTTTACGGATGATGCATCGCATTATAGTTATGTGTATCTTATGAGACACAAGTCGGAAACCTTTGAGAAATTCAAAGAGTTTCAACACGAAGTAGAAAAATAGACCGGCAAAAGTATTAAAACATTACGGTCAGACCGTGGTTGAGAATACTTAAGCAATGAGTTTCTTGATTACTTGAAAGAGTATGGTATTCTTTCACAGTGGACTCATCTCGGAACACCTCAATTAAACGGTGTGTCCGAACGAAGAAACCGAACTTTGTTGGACATGGTAAGGTCTGTGATGAGTCGCACTGAGCTACCAATTTCCTTCTGGGGATATGCATTGAACAGTGAAATACTTATTTTGAATAAGGTTCCGTCAAAGTCTGTTCAACAGACTCCATATGAATATGGACAGGAAAGAAACCGGGTTTCTCATTCCTGAAGATTTGAGGATGCTGGGCATACGTTAAACGTTTGGATGGTACCAAACTAGAACCCAAATCAGATAAGTGTCTATTTGTAGGTTATCCTATGGAAACCAAAGGATATTACTTCTACAACCCACAAGAGAACAATGTATTTGTTGCTCTACATGCAGTCTTCCTCGAAAAGAAATTCCTAAATACAAGGGTAAGTGAGAAGAAAGTAGAACTCGATGAAAATCGGAGTGATACTGTTCCTAGCACCGATTCTTTAACGGAACACGAACAGTTCATCAGGGAAGAGACTATACCACAATCTTCAAATTCACAAGAACCGCATAGGTCGGAGAGAGTCAGAAAACAACTTGAGAGGTATGGGTTTCTGATCTCACCTCATGTGGATATTAATCTTATTGAGGATAATGAGTCAGCTACGTATGAGGAAGCGATACAAGGTATCGACTATGATTTATGGCAAGAAGCCATGATGTCCGAAATGGATTCTATGTACACCAACCATGTTTGGACACTGGTTGATGCACTAGAAGGCGTAAAGCCTATTGGTTGCAAATGGGTCTTCAAGAAGAAGACGGGCATGGATGGCAACTTACAAACGTACAAAGCTAGGCTTGTAGCGAAAGGGTATCATCAACGACATGGTGTCGATTACGACGAAACTTTTTCACCTGATGCCATGATTAAATCCATTCGGATTATGCTTTCTATTTCTGCATATTTCGATTATGAAATATGGCAGATGGACGTCAAAACCTGCTTTCCTTAACGGAAACTTTTTGGATGATGTTTATATGCAATAGCCTGACGGTTTTATCGTGCCAAAACATGCAAACAAGGTTTGCAAGTTAAATCAATCCATTTATGGATTGAAGCAAGCATCGCGTTCTAGGAACCAACGTTTTGATGAGATCATAAAAGAATATGATTTCACTCAAAACGAAGATGATCCTTGTGTATATAAGAAGGTTAGTGGGAGAGCACTGACATTCATTATCCTTTACGTTGATGATATATTGCTATTGGCAATGACATTCCCATGCTACAATCGGTGAAAGCTTGGCTTTCATTAAAATTCCCCATGAAAGATCTGGGAGAAGCAGCCTTTATTCTCAGAATAAGATCTATCGGGATAGATCTAGAAAGCTACTTGGACTCTCCCAGATCACGTACATTGATAAAGTGTTGAAGAGATTCAACATGGATCAGTCTAAGAGAGGACTGTTACCAGTGTCACATGGCGTCACTCTATCTAAGGACATGTGTCCTAAAACTCAAGATGAGAGAGACAACATGAGTCGGATCACGTTCGCTTCTACAGTCGGATTGATCATGTATGCCATGATATGTACGCGACCTGATGTCTCATATGCTTTGAGCATGTGTAGTCGCTATCAGGCCGATCCAGGTGATGGTAACTGGGTTGCGGTTAAGAACATCCTTAAGTATCTTAGACGAACTAAGGATGCTTTCTTAGTCTATGGAGATGGAGAACTTGAGGTAACTGGGTTAACAGATGCAAGTTTCCAAACTGATAAAGACGACTGTAAGTAGATAGGATCTTGCATCAAGCTTACTAGGTAATATTTGATCTTCTCATAAGTTATGTTTCTTTGTGTATTAGATGCATGATCACATAGTTTAATGTTGAAATAAGGCTAATCAATTCTGTTAGGATACTTTAGAAGTATAAACACAACATGCTTATGTATTAGGTCAAAGATGTTCAAGTTGGACATGGAACAATTAATAAGAGTTTGGAAGACTAGATTAAAGCTTAGAGTTTTGGCTACCATTCTATATTCACTTGACCACCTTTAGGTGAACTAGAATTATTTATGAGACATTTCTAATTGGGATTCTAAAATGGTTTGTGATTAGATTCAAACATATGCATATAAGTATTTAGAATACATGTATGCTAGTTGTAAAACATGTGTTGATGGTGGTTATGAAGTTAAAATTGGATTTTAAGTGTATTTGAAGTATTGGGAGAAAATTGGAAGTGTTTAGTATTGGTTTGAACTTGAAAATCACATTCTGCCTTATCTGCATCGCGACTCAGAACTTTGTGCATCGCGACACAGATCTGCGCATCGCGACACCCAGACACTCGCGTCGCGACGTGTAGATATTTCCGTTCAGCATGCTCTCGGCATTTAGGTGGCGTCGCGACACCCAAGCACTTGCGTCGTGACTCCCATACCTGATTCATACTAAAACTTATTTTTCTCCGTTTCGGAGTTTCCGCACTTCATTTTGGTCCCCGTTTTTTCCTACGGACTCGAAATGGAATGTTGTTTTACATCTCATGCTAATTATCCATGAGTTAGACCTATTTTCACTATGCGGGGCACCGATCCGACCCCATAGGGGTTCCACAACTGCCCAAACAGAATGATATAAATAGAAAGGCTTAACCACACAACACATTTTTGAATCTATTCCATAGTAATTTTAATTTAATTATGCATATGACATATTGGATATGTATTGCATATTTTAAATTAAAACTTTGACCTAATTAAGTTAATGACTTGAGTGTCATAAATCTCCTGTGATTAGGTGATTACTTTATTTAAGTAATAGTATTAGTAATGTTATAGAAATATTGGATGGTCTATCTTGTCAATACGAAGATGAATGAGTTCTTACTACTTCTATCTAATATCATCATTAGTGTGAGGGTATAAGTGCTCAGAATTGAGGTCGCTCCGGTAAAACATTAGATTTAGCGTGATGAGTTAAAGTAGTCACCCAATATCATCATTAGTGTGAGGGTGTACATACAAAGCTCATTAGTGCACATTGACAAGTATACACCTACAACACGTCTTAATCCAATATCGTCATTAGTGTGAGGATAAGAAACGGTTCAGGACCAAACTAGGAGTCACATGAATGTGATTGACCTTGGAGGTCTACCTAATGAGTTTACAAAGGCCAATATCGTCATTAGTGTGAGGCTGGAGTAAATTTCATGGGATCCACTTCCCTCTATGAAATTTTGATAGTCAAATTTCTATTTTTCTGTTAAGGGAGATTACGGAATTATGTAAAGTAGTGGGAGGGCACTAATAGATTTAAAATTCCATAATCAATTAGTGTTATTACTTTTATAGTGAAAATTGTTCTGCTTCTACTCAAAAATGTTGTCTTGTAAATGGCTGTCGCTAATCCATTGATGAAACTTTTGGATTCCAATAAGCTAAAATGAGCCGAGAACTATTTCGAATGGGAAATGAACATGTGTCTTGCCTTGGAGTTTGAAAATTTGACTTTTGTCACTGTCAATTCACTGTCTGTTGAAATTGTTGAGATTTTGGGTGAAGGGCACGGCGGAAGCTCGCGGTTCGGGCGAAACCGTAATTTTAAATCTTTTTAAATTACCGAATAAATTATTCAATATCTAATATGAATAATTCATTTATATTTCACCTAAACATATTTATTCGATATCAAATAACGACATAAATAGTTAAGAAACGTCGCGAAACCTTTACGAAAATGTTTTTTCACAAAATGGCATAAAACGCGTTTTTGACTGAACTGACTACCCAATACACATGAGGGCTGCCCAAGTCAGCCCCAATAGTATTAGGACAGCCGTCACCTGGTAACGCCATTTTTCACCGTTTTCGCTTATTTCAACTCCGAAATAATTTCCGGAAATTGTTCCAACACCCAAAACACATCCAATACAATCAAATGACATCATTTTTCATCACAAATAACTCAGTTTTCCATATCTGATTTTGCAACAAAAATTATCAATTTTTCATGCTTTAATCCAACTTGGTCAAAATTAATCTAATAAATCAAAACACCAATTCAAGTCACCACAAATGAACCACCCAAGAACAATTGTAGGCATTACAAGAGTGGTCCTAACACTCTAGAATGGTAACTTATTATCAAATGATCAAATTGGACAATAATTATAATAATATCATCCAAATCTACTTCACACATGCTCAAATCCTTCCATTTCATCTTCCAACACCAAAAGCCCCAATTTTAACAAGTAAAGAAAACCCTAGAACTATTCTAGCAAAACAAGAACAAGAAACTAAATTTCCAAACTCAAGAAGATTAAAGATTACCTTTTAATCTCCAATTTTCCTAAGAATTGTTTTCTTTTTTTTCTTCACTTATTAACTTGAATTATCAAGCAACTTTGGAACCCATTTCCTTTTGAGACTCACGGCCAAGGAAGATGATAATGGAATAAGAAACAAAATTTTCTAATTTTAAATAAGGGTTGCCGACTTTGGAGGGCAAAAGTGTCATTTTGGCAAAATTAATTCAATTAATTAAATCAAACTTTATGTTAACAAATCATATTTGCACACCTAAAGTTTAATTAAATCATGCCATGTGTCACCAATAATAATTAAACATATTTCATAACTTTTATGAAAACGTTTATCAATTAATTATTCAAATATTTAACATTTAAATATTTAAATATTTAAATAATTAATTAATATAATTATTATTATATATGTATTTTATTTACATTAAATAACAAATACATATATTAATGGCATGTGTCAAAATCTCATTTGACAATTAATTAATGTGTAACTAATCAAATTATGTACAAATACAAATACACAATAATTATTAAATCACCAAAATCCCATATGCATGTATTTTCGTTTAATTATTTAAACGATTCGAATTAATTCATTTATTTCGGTGAAGTATTATGAATAATTTGTATTGTTCATAATGCGTTTCTCAAGTGTTCAACGAGTATATTTCATATTGTGAGACTCTTTAAGTTTAGGTTTATCCGTCACGAAATCTAATTTCGTGTCCATAATTCACCCACTCATGAATTATAACGACCACAGATAATCTCGCTAAACTATACAAGTGGAGGTCATTGCATACATATAATCCATCTGTCATAGGCTATCCAAATTATACCTTGGATATAGATAAAAACGTCAAATCCTTTCGGTATAATATAATCGACTTATAATTTATGATCTCTAAAAAACACTCGGAACTGATTTCCGAAGTTATACCATGGCCATGGATTTACTAGATCGTAAACATGTGAGGATACCTATGCCCAGTACACAGGACTGACGGATCCTATCTTGATACGCACTGGATATCATGAGCATCAGGCCACACCCAACTAACAGGTAGAGGTCTGATCATTAATAGATCGGTGACGTGACTGCCATCAAAGTGTGGAGGATAACTCATATATCCACAGTGGTATCTGTAGGAGTGAAGCGGGGTTTACCGCAATGCCTATGATGTTCGGCGACCACAACACTATTGTGCTCGCAGCCCATAGAGAGTCCCGCGGGGGACTAAACCGGAGAATAAATCAGTCGCCACTTAATGTGAACTGGGAAAACTTTAAGGCCGTACTCACCCCTCTCAAGGGAAGACCTCAAACCGTTGGGTTCATAATGGTCTCTTACTAATGCCAGTATAATGGACGGGTTCACACAATGGTATAGCCAAGTCTTATGTAGTTCATGCAAGATAATTCAAATAAACACAAATTTGCACACCCATAAATATTAATAATCACAATAACATAGTTCCAAAAGCATATTAAATTGAGAAGAATAAGATGCAATAACGAAAAATCAATCAAAAGTGGGAAAAGCGTCAATAAATAAATTTTAAACAAAATGGGGGTTAATCACGCATGTATAGGTATTTCCCAAGTGGTACGTGGAGTTGTATCCCACGTACAGACCGTACTACCGTCCATTCGGATTTGGCTACGGAATTTATGTCTGGGTTTCCATCCGATATACCACAAGGGATAATACCATACGTAATCATTAATGCAATGTAGATAAAAAAATAGACATGAAATAATATAATAATGCATATGCGGATAATGAACAAATAAAATAAAGGCGAAATAATAAAATAACAATAAATAGACAAAAAGATAAATAACGAAACTAAATGCGGAATAATAAAATAATGATGAAAATGAATAAATAAATAAAAAGATAAATAACACTAAATAGATAAAAAAAAAATAACGAAATGCCGAAAGAGAAAAATAATGTGACCAAAAATTTGACCGTCTTTGATATAGAACTTCTCATACTCGGCTGGACGTATTTCACGTCCAGCCAGACATGCAGCGTCCAGAACTACAAAAGAAATATGGTAAGGGTGCCTTCAGGTCTTACCTTTTAAGTTACTTTCTCGGAAGTGTGTTTGGCTGTCGCCAGAAGGGTTGAAGCTGTTTCGCTGTTTTGCTGTTTCTGGTTTATTGTTTCACTCGTTGTTTTGCTGTTTTCTATATACTGTTTTACCGTTTTCTGGTAGCTATTTTGCTTTTTTTGGTTACTATTTTTGGTTGTTTTGGCTTGCTGTTTTGGGCTGCTGTTTTCACGATTTTGGGGCTTCGGTTTTCACGGTTTTGGGGTTGCTATTTTTATGATTTTGGGGTTGTTTTACTGGTTTCTTTTTCTACTTGTTTCTCAGTTTTTTGGGACTGTTTTTGGTGTTTTAGGGCTGTTATTTTCTTGTTGTTTTTACTGTTTGTTTCTCGGTTTTTTGGTACTATTTTTGGTGTTTTAGAGATGTTGTTTTTACTGTTTGTTTCTCGATTTCTTGTGGTATTCAGTGGTTGTTTTTCTTGGTTTCGGTAATGGTTGGCTTTTTTCTTTGTTTTTTATTCGGTGGTTCTTTTTTTGTTTTCGATGGTGTCTTGGTTGTTTCGGATGGTTTTGTTGTTTCGATTGGTTGTTTTATTTTGGTAGCTGGTTGTTTCGGTGATGGTAGGGTTTTGTTGTTTCGGTTGGTTGTTTTTGTTGTTTGGTGGTGTTGCCGTGAAAGAAGAATAATAGAAGAGAGTCTAGGGTTTGTTGTTGTGTTTTACGAATAAGGGTTAAGAAATGAGAGCTTTTTGGTTTATTTTTTGTGTGATGGTGATTTCCGTGTGAAGCCTCCCCCCTTGTGGTGATTTGGTGTCCCTTTTATAATGTTTTGAAAGGATCTCACATTGATTTGGGGAATATATTATTTTGGGATACAATCTCATATATTTGGTGATGAGAATATCCCAAATCTTGTTAAATTGGATGGGATCCCCAAAATCTCACTAAATGGGAAAGTGATTTGAGGGGATTTTAGCATGTGGAATGCATGGGATTTCATATCTTGTTAAATTTGAAGGTGTTGATGAGGGGATTTTAGCATGTGAATTTCATGGGATTTTCTTTTATTTGGGAAGATTTGGGCGAGTGCATGGGTGCCATGGGCGTATGGGTGGTGGGTTGCATGGGCTTTGGGTGGTGTTTGGCGTGTGGATGGATTTGGGTCGAGGCTGAGGTTTGAAACAGAAACTGACTAAGCGAATCTAAGGCTGGCTAGTGAGTCCGAGTCCAATAAGGGGCTAATTTTGAAGGTTTTCTTTCCTTCCGGCATTCATTTCCCGCAACTTCCGTAACTTTTCAGGTAGTGCCTCCATACGAGGCTCATCATTGGGCTCATGCAAAAATGTAATGTCTATAGTATCTCAAGTTGAATGACCACTATGCTCGCTCAACTCGAGAAGATTCCTATTGACGTTGGTGTACCATCTATTAGGAAATCTTCAGTTAGTCATTCAGTGTTTATCAAATAAACATATACATGTCTATATGAGTCTACCAAGACTTATGGTTCATTTGGATAAACCATCGGACCAAGTCACGATATACCACATGTACTGGTCTCAGCGGATTTTACTAACCAACCCATGTTAGTAAATCTTGACCATGAACTTTATTTAAAGATATACATCTTATAGTGTGCTTCCCAATGTCAATTACAAACTACGTTGTAACTGCGCACTATATTGTAAATCATAGGGTCTTTGTCTAATATACACGTATCACTAAACCATAAGCCTCTCTCCCTTTGAAAAAAAAATTGTTGCAAAAATTTGAGAAAGCTAGCACTTTGTGAGTCTTTGAAGGTGATAGGGAAACTCACCCAAGAGTTTGGAACTCATTCACAAAGCTTGGAGCTTCTACAACAAAGAAAAAGTCTTGAACTTCATCCAATCATTGTAAGTTTTTTCGCAACTTTCTTTGATTTTATTCACACATAAATCTTGTTTAGGATCCTTGGGCATGTCTAGGACACTAACAGGCATTGTGCCTAGTATTGCGAATTCGATCCCATTGTACTGTGATAATAACGGAGCCATCGTACAAGCTAAGGAGCCGAGGGCGTATTCCATGTCTAAACACGTGGAAAGGAAATACCGCATAATTAGAGAGATTATTGAACGAAAAGACATAATGGTCTTAAAGGTTCAAGGACAAGACAACATAGCAGACCCGCTTACAAAGGCCTTACCTCCTAAAATATTCGATAAACATGTGAAGGAGATGGGACTGCAGTACCATCCAGATTGGCACTAAGCAAGTGGGAGTTTGATGGAGTTGGTGCTTAGAGTGCCAATCCGAATTGTACATTTTATTATTTATTAATAAAATAACTATATTTTTCATTTCATATCTTATTAATGGTATTGTCATTATCCGTATTAGATTGAAGCATAAATATGCTAAGAATGACATCGACCTTAGAATAGTCTTGTAGTAATATTGGACACTAGGTGGTCCGACATTGAGATAAGTATTATTATTGTAAGATATTCTTAAAGTAAATATTCTTATTCGTTGGTTTTGGAATACGGTCGAATTCCTATAATCTAGAAGACTAGCACATGTCGTATATTGGAATTGAAGTTCCAATGGTTTAACCTAATGTACAATAAGCTTTGGAAGCTCATATACCGAATATTGAATGACTCACAGGTGATTCCTAATAGTTGGAAGTACACACCATCGTCAATAAGAATCTCCTCATGTCGAGTAGCATATGTATTCATTTGACTATAGGATATCATAGATTTTCTGTGAGATCCTCCACACTTTGATGCAATGTATGTTAGAAACCTTTCATGGTCTGGCCTCTAGATGTTCGTTGGGTGAGAACCGATGCACTCAGTAATCAAGTGCGAAGCAAGATATGATCAGTCGGCCCGTATGTGTACCATAAGGAGTTTAGGAATCAATGTTAGTAAAGTCACGATTCTTAAATCTTTGGCCAAATTCAATCACCTAGGGTGGATTGCATCAGTTATGAAGAATCGTGGACATATCGACATGAGATGTGCGCCTCGGAAGCTTGATAGTGTATCCTATGTTTCCTAAGCACAACTCGATAGCCTACGACGGAGGGATTGTTAAACATATGTGATGGCCTCGACTTGTATAGTTTAGAAAGATCATTCGTGTTCTTCGCGAATTCGGAGGTGGCCGAATTACGTACATATTAGCTAGGCTTATATGACGAACGTGTCTGAACATATAGAGTCCCAATATGAAGTGTACTCGTAGAGCATTTGGGTAGCCGATTATTTTTATAAAAGATGATATTCCATATTATAATTATCAACTAAGATAATCAAGTGTTATTGGATAACATTGATTATTTACTTTAACTTAATTGAATTAATTGAATTAATTCAATAATTACACAATGGCTTAATTGTACAATCATAATTATCTCTACCATTTCAGTATATTATAGTAATTGTAAGTATGTAATAATAGGTGGTTTTGGCTTTATTTAATTGTATTAAATAAAAGTGGCAAAGATTGAACTAATCCATTTCCTAATCCTTGGCTTGATTTAATTGGATTAAATTAAAGTGGGAGACAATGGAGATTAGTCACAGCTAATTATACATATTTGGACAAATTGGATAGAGCCTACTTAAAAGTTTATTACAACTTTTATTAATTAAAAATTGCCTAAGTTTTGCTATAAATAGCAAGCATAAGGAATGTTTTAATTACAAGTATAAGCATAGGCAAAAGCTTGAGTAAGCTATACATAAGTAATTCTTGAGAGATTAGCCTAACTTAGAGAAGTGTTTAGGGAAGCTTGTGAGGTCTACAACATTTCATCTATGTGACATCAAGATTAGATCTTGAAGTGAAGCTTGCTAGCATTGGAAATCAAGGATGGATCTTGAAGTCAAGCTTGCACACCTTGGAGGTTATCCATGTTGGACAATTATGACCCATAGCGTCACTATTTGTACAGATCATGGTGTTGTTGTACAAATTAACTATGTGACAAAGGAGATTGCTCTCTTATCATTTGTGATTAGATCACCAAGATGAATAAAGGATAGGAGGTCCTTATGATTTGTTCCTGGATTGAGATGATATGAGACAGTATCAGTCCACGAAGGATAAATCATTAAATATCCCTAGTCAGAGTATTATCGAGATTGGACATCGATAAATACGTAAAAGACTAGTATTACACTTGTGCACGTTGTGAGGGCATAACGGCATAGTTCTCATATATTTGGGTATAGGATACTCATGCAAGTGTAATAGGAGGTTGTATTTTACCGATGGTACGGGAAACAGCTTCGCACTGGATAGACCCCTTCGGAATTCCATTGGTAGTATAATTATGTGTCAATGGAAGTCCAAATTCAGGGTAGGTGTATTTGGTGTTAACCTCAGACTTGCACCGCTAATACTTGCGACAATCAATATATTTTGGTTTTGGTTGTCCAATGCTTTAACCGGTTCTGTGTACGCCTCTTCTAGGTATATTGAGAATCGTAGTGTATTGGGTGTGATGTCAAGATGGAAGTATCACTTCAGTTATAGTGGAGATGATGATCACGTAGGATACAGAACATGTTCTCTTATATACTGCAGCTATCGGGATATTATGACTAGGTCATGTATATCCAATTATAGAGACTAGTTACCAGACATCCGATATGTGCTTCGTACGGGGCAGACACAATTCCAGCCCCAGGCCTAGCACGTGACCATCCGATACTGGATCGATATACACAATACTACGTATACTACGCCTGATATAGATCGCTTATTCCTGTAAGCATGTTTCTGGAGAATTGGGTACATGGCGCTTTGCTAGAAGCCAACCTTGTCTTGTAAATCGGTAAAAACGTAGTACAAGGTAATTACGTGTTCGGAAAGTCCGACGACCGTATTTACTGCCAACTTATCCGGGGATCTCATGGGTCGCTTCCCGAAGATTCACCGATGATGTATGACTCGCACTTTATTAATCTGGGATTAATTAAATGAGAGAGAAAATTAATCCGGGATTAATTACGGAGATATTTTATCTGGGATAAAATATTATTTAAAGAGAGAGAACGATTAATTTGGAATTAATCAATAAATTAATATATTCGATATATTAAACGAAATTGGATTTCGACGCGGAATTAAAATCAGATTTTAATTCGGGCGAACGAGTTAATTTAGAATTAATTCGTTAACGATGTGAATAGTAATTATCCTAGCATGATTATTTAATTAAATTAGATTTAATTACGACGCAACGGAAAATTCATTAATTTGGAATTAGCGAACCCGAGCCCGGGAGTGTTTGCGAGCGCATTCACATTTCGAATTCGAGTGCGGCACGTAAATCACATCAAGCATCAAATCGCTAGTCACATCTAGCGTCACATCATTCGTCAATCAAGTGACAGATGTCTTTCACTTTGAGTGATTGACATCAGTCACTATTCATTGATTGATGGGTATTGATGGTGGTAGTTGGCAAGCTTTTTTTGGTTGACTTTTTGAAATTGAAAATTGGTATATGTTTAATTATTTTGGAAAATCAATTAATATATACAAAAAGGAAATTTCTTCTCTCTCTTTCACATAGCTCACGGTTTTTGAGCTTTTCCCTCCTCTCCCTCTCACGGTTTTAGAGACCAACCTTCTTCTCTCTTCTTTTGTTTGGCAAGGCTGAATATAGCAAGGAAGAAGATGGTGATTTATGGCAAATCATCAAGGTGCTAGCACACAAAGAGTCATACAAGGTGATAGGGAAACCATCTCATGAGCATGGAATCACCATTGTTGAATCTTGGAGCTTGGAGCACTAATGGAGGACAAAAAACCCATCTTGGCCGAGAGTTTCTTCAACAAAGAGGAAAATGATTTTCTTCGTCGCATCCAATCCGATCAATGTGAGTATGATTCCGCCATTCTCCTTTGTGTATTCATACTTGTTTCATTGCTTTAAAATGATCCTTGGGACTTAATAGAAACCCAACAATGGTATCTTGAGCCATTTGAGCATGAAACTTGATTATGGTTAAAATTGGGTAAAATGATTTTGAGGATGATTTTATGAAATTGGATGAATGAATATGCTTAAATTTTGTTGAATTGAAGATTGATTGGATCAATTTCATGAAAAATTGTTTGGAACAAACTTTCCTAAATTTTAGGCTTGGCCGAAAATAATGAGCCCTAATGTCTTGGCGATTTTTTGATTTTTGATTCATTGGATGAGTTGGAATCAATTGGAAATTGTTGATTTAATGTTGAATTGGATTTCATTGGATTGAATTCAAATTGGACATTAAAATCCCTATAAAGCCGAGACTTTGGAAGCATGTATTGGGTTTGATTTTTTGTTAAATTGTGTTGGACATGATTTATTGTTAATTAGCATGATTAATTAGGCTAATTGATGTTTTAGAAATGTTAATTGGGTAATTAATTATGTAATACACTTTGTAATTAAATTGTGAAATTGAGATTTTGTAATTTAATTATGTTGGGCTAATTTTGGAAATTGGACTTGAAAAGTTGTTATTGGGCTTATGGGCTTGGTTGTACCAAGATGGGTTTAGGCTAAATTGGTTGGATCCAATTGGGCCCAAAACCGCTTCCATAAAGCCCAAGTGCGACTAATGGACCTTAATAAATTTAATTGGGCCTAATGGGCCTAAATTGATTTCTAGGCTTATGGGGTAATTCCTTGATTGGGCTTTGGTTATTGGGTTTGACCCGAGTTGACCAAAATTTCACGCCTTAAGAAATTAATTAAAAGCCCATTGGACTTTAATTAAATTAACGTTGGACGTTAATCGGGCTTTGAGACCCGTAACGATTAAATTTAGAATTTAAGTCATAAAAGTTCATTAATAAATGTGTAGTATTTAATTTGGAATTAAATAGCGAATTAGTATTAAATACAAATGAATTGGATTTAATTATGTAGTTTAATTTAATTCGAGAATTCGTACTTTGAGTACTTATTCGCAAAACGAGTTTGACTCGCGCAAAATCAAATCGTTGTTTAAACATTGGATGGTCATTAATATCAGATTAATTAATTGGATTAGATTGATTGGTAACATGCTTGTGTGAATACATGATTGTGATTCATGAATAATGTATATCGGATGGATATTAGATGGGTGGGCAATTTTAGAAATTGTTGTAATAAATTTAGAATTTATTAATTGGACCTGCGTGTCCAGCCTATTACCTCCATTACTCTTTGTATTCTCTTCTCACCTATTCCCCTCAATGTAAATGAGGTTTCTTTAGAAGTGTAGTGTAACGGGTAGAAGTAAATACTTGTGCTAGCGGGAGAGTGGAAAAGGGAGAGATTTGATCTAGGATCAATGTTTAAGTATCCATCGCATATCATTATTATTTTATTCATACGCGCCTTTTATGTATTTAGAATGCATGTTTAAGGGTGTATGATGATGAGACCTTAACAAAGATAATAAATTGGTTGCCAATTTGCACTTGAAAAACCCTCGGAAAATATTAAGCGTTTTTCCTTCCATTGAGTGATTCTTACTCAAGATCTGAGACTGGCATTGGCTTGTTGGCCAAATTCAAGGCCTTTGTCCATCGAGGATGTGTTTGAATCACGAGAGCTTTGTTCCATATCGGTGTCTTGTCCAAGTTGTGATTTATTGGCCAAAGTCAAGATCACTTCTTGTCCATCGACATTGATTACGAAGCTTTCCATGGTCAATGAGTCATGCTTGACTGGGATCACTAAGTTTGTTGTGCCAAAGCCAAGGCATAGTTGATTCAGAGGAAAAATGTTAGGCAATATATTGGATATATTGGCATATATATGTATATATGTTCGGGCTTGGATGTCCCCCTACTGGATCTATGAATTGGATGGGATCCAATTGATCTTAGAGATCTACCTAGTTAATTATCATACAATTTGTTGGCCAAAGTCAAGATGTGTGTGATATTTAACGGGATCCTAGCCCACTAGGAAACACGGTTTCCCGAGTACTCGACAGAGGGTTAGAGGCTCGCCGAAAAATAGTGGGAGGCAAGAATGAATTTGCAATATTCGTTTAATTACTTGCCATACGCGCTCAAACAAATATCATTCGTCAAATAAATTAAATGTTAGTTGGACTAATATTTAAATCGTTGTTTTAATAAACAGTTGGACTGTATTCAAACTAATTAATTATAGTTGATTAAATAGTTGGACTATAATAATCATTATAATAAATAGTACCTAAATCGTTGATTAAATAGTTGGACTATTAAAATCAAGATAAAATTGAAAGATTGACATTTAAAACATAATCCTAGGGAAAATGTATTTAAATGGTTTAATTTTCAAATTGGGAATAATTTCAGGATAGTCCTGGAAAATAATAAGTTACTTTATTTGATAAAATAACATATTATGCCTAAGCCCGGAGTTAAGCAAATAGTAGAGCATGATCTTTGGAAGATTCATGTAATGATAACTTAAGTGCTTAATCCATTAAGCTTGTCGCAGTAGACTTCTTAATTTCTTAATCAAAACTAAGGATTAGATCCTTAAAGTATGATAATGAAATTGAAGGATCTTCATAAATCTATATTTAGATTTTAGAAGTACCGAATTGCAATAAATAACTCTTGGAGAGTTAATGACTATTCTCAAGGAGGCAAAGTCAAAGTTTGCAATAAGGCAAGTAGCGCAAGGCGCACCTTACTTCGATATTCTAGAAGGCCAAGGCTTGGCCAAAGGCTTCTGGAGTGTTGAAAATGGCAAAGGCAAAATCATTATATTCTTCTAGAAAGATAAAGGACATATCCCAAAATGTCTGCCTAAATTGTGGCAAACGGGATCGCGGAATCGTGACTACCGTTTGGACAAAGTAGACATGAAGGAAATGAAGACGGGGCAAGGCTCTGACTTCAAATATGTTTGTCATAAATATATCTACTACTAGTATTAAAATTGGATTTTAGATATTAAATGTGATGTACTTAAATATGTACTGATGTTCAGAATCTACTATAAGCAGGATACTAACTTCAGATGAGATTAATCTGCGAATTGGAAACGGGACGACTGTCGCTGTTTCAACTGTAGATACCTAATTTAGGAACTACCCTTAGGGTGTATACTTAAATTAGGAAACTTTTATAATGTAACTAGTTTGACTAGAAACATTATCTCTATATCAGTGTCTAATCCGTTGCGGATTGACCTTTAAATTCTAGAACACTAAAGTGTTTTATTTTATAAAGATGATATTGAGATAAACACATTGGATGTGAATAACAGAATTTATATTTTGAATATAAATAAATCTCAAACATATAACATAACAAACAAATAGCTCAAACTGATTTGATCAGAAGAAACATATTGTGGCATTATTGTCTGGGACGCAATTTAAATAAGACTCGTATATCCACACTTTTGAAGAGTGGGTACTCGGACTGATTTGATAACATTCAAATAAAGTCTACGAATCTAGTTTATAGGGCAAAATGCCTAAAAACACATTTACTTGGTAAAAGTGTAAATGCCACCGATTGTAAGCCCTAGTTCATAGTGAAGCAAGTGGGCCCATGTCTAGCTAGGCTAGAGGTGGATATGAATATTTTGTGACCTTTACGACGTGGCATCGCGTTATGGTTATGTGTTTCTTTTGAAACACAAATCGAAAACTTTTGCAGTTTCGACACGAAGTAGACAAACAGATCGGCTAAAGTATTAAATCTTCACGGTTAGACCATGATGAAAATACTTAAGCAATAAGTTTCTAATATACTTGAAAGAGTATAGTATTCTTTCAATAAGGACTCCTCCCGGAACACGTCAATTTGACGGTGTGTCCAAATAGAGTACCGAATTTTGTTAGACATGATAAGGTTAATCATGAGTCGCTCTGAGCTACTATTTCCTTCAATGGATAAGCATAAACAGTGCATAACTTATTTAGAATAAGGTTCCATAAAAATCTGTTAGACAGATTTCATATTAGATATGAACGGGAAGAAACCGGGTTTCTCATTCCTGAAAATTTGGGATGCTAGACATGTTTGGATGATACCAAACTAAAACCCAAATTGGATAAGTTCCAATTGTAGGTTATCCTAGGGATACCAAAGTATGGTACCTTATACATCTCACAAGAGAACAATTTAATTGTTGCTCACCATGCGGTTTCCTAAGAGGAATACCTATATGTAGTGGTAAGTGGGAGGATAGTAAAACTCGATGAAAATAAGAGAGTAATACTATTCCAGGCACCGATCTTAATGGAAATAAATAGTTCATCAAGGATGTAACTATACCAATAATCTTCGAATACACAAGAACCGTGTATGTTGGAGAGAGTCAGAAAACAACCTGGGGTATGGTTTCTGATCTCACCTCATAAAGATGTCAATCTTATTGAGGTATACCAACTGACTACGTATGAGGAAGTGATACAAGGTATCGACTCCCTATTTATGGCAAAGTGCCATGATATCCGAAATGGATTCCATGTATATCAATAAGTTTGGATACTAGTTGATGTACTGCAAGGCATTGTGCCTATTGATACTATATAAGTATTCAAGGAAGACATACATGGAAGGGAACATACCAACGTACTAAGCTAGACTTATTGCGAAAAGGTATCATTATCAATATTGTGTTGATTATGACGAAACCTTTTACCTGTTGCCACGGTAAATCCATTTGGATAATGCTTGCTAAAACTGCATGTTTCATTTATGAAATATGCAGCCGAATGGGAAAATCGCTTTCGTGAAAAAGAAAAATTTTGGAGGATGTTTACAACATCCTGACGGTTTTGTCGTACCAAAACTAGCAAACAAGGTTTGCAGGTTATTCGATCAATGTTTGGATTGAAGCAAGCATTGAGTTCTTGGAATTATCGTTTTGATGTAATCATAATGATTTATGATTTAATTCAAAACGAAATGATTCTTGTGTATATAAAGGGGTTAGTGGGAGCGCACTGACAGTGGCTGTCCGATAAGTAATGATGATATCTCATTTCTTGGAAATGATATTCCCATAAAACAATCGGTGAAAGCTTGGCTTTCGAGAAAATTCTCCGTAGAATTCTTGGGAGAGACAACCTTTATTCTAGGAATAAAGATCTATTGGGTTAGAAGTTGTTAAAACTCTCCGAGAAATTATACATTGAAAAATGTACGTGACCTGGTGTCTCATACGCTTTGAGCATATGGATTCACAATCAGGCCAATCCAAGTGACAGTCATAGGATTGAAATTAAGAACATCCTTTAGTATCTTATAGATCTAAGGATGTTGTCTTAAACTATGGAGAATGAGAACTTGAAGTGACTGGGTTCACTACTGCAAGTTTCTAAACTGATAAAACGACTATAAGTCGAAAAACGGTACTACACAATTTGAATAACGGTACAGTGAGCAGGAAATCTTCCAAGCAAGATACTGTTACCGAATAAAAACCAAATGTGGATTATTGCTGCAGGTAAGGCAGCAATAGAAGCTGTTTGGGTCGATAACAAATCTAATTAGATTAGATATAGTTCTATTAGCAGCTGAGCTATGCTACAGCGCAGGCTAAGGAATTAATGGTCTCATCAACGATCCAGATATATACTTTAGATATTTATCTGATTCGTTCGGATCATACATCGTGGTGATGTGATGATCGAATAAATCACATAAGATGATAATCATGCAAATCCGCTGACGAAAACCTTTTCTCATCAGTTTGAGCCAACCGTACATAGTTCGGGTGTAAGAAACTCGAGTGACTGGCTATAGGCTAAGTGGGAGATTGTTGGACAATTATGACCCATAGCGTCACTATTTGTACAGATCATGGTGTTGTTGTAAAAATTAACTATGTGACAAAGGAGATTGCTCTCTTATCATTTGTGATTAGATCACCAAGATGAATAAATGATATGAGGTCCTTATGATTTGTTCCTGGATTGAGATGATATGAGACAGTATCAGTCCACGAAGGATAAATCATTAAATATCCCTAGTCAGAGTATTATCGAGATTGGACATCGATAAATGCGTAAAAGACTAGTATTACACTTATGCACGTTGTGAGGGCATAACGGCATAGTTCTCATATATTTGGGTATAGGATACTCATGCAAGTGTAATATGAGGTTGTGTTTTACCGATGGTACGGGAAACAGCTTCGCTCTGGATAGACCCCTTCGGAATTCCATTGGTATTATAATTATGTGTCTATGGAAGTCCGAATTCAGGGTAGGTGTATTTGGTCTTAACTTGAGACTTGCACCGCTAATACTTGCGACAATCAATATGCTTTGGTTTTGGTCGTCCAGGGCTTTAACCGATTCTGTGTACGCCTCTTCTGGGTATATTGAGAATCGTAGTGTATTGGGTGTGATGTCAAGATGGAAGTATCACTTCAGTTATAGTGGAGATGATGATCACGTAGGATACAGAACTTGTTCTCTTATATACTGCAGCTATCGGGATATTATGACTAGGTCATGTATATCCAATTATAGAGACTAGTTACCAGACATCTGATATGTGCTTCGTACGGGGCAGACACAATTCCAGCCCCAGGCCTATCACGTGACCATCCGATACTGGATCGATATACACAATACTATGTATACTACGCCTAATATAGATCGCTTATTCCTGTAAGCATGTTTCTGGAGAATTGGGTAGGCATGGCACTTTGCTAGAAGCCAACCTTGTCTTGTAATTCAGTAAAAACATAGTACAAGATACTTACGTGTTCGGAAAGTCCGACGACTGTATTTACTGCCAACATATCCAGGGATCTTATGGGTCGCTCCCGAAGATTCACTGATGATGTATGACTCGCACTTTATTAATCTGGGATTAATTAAATGAGAGAAAAAATTAATCTGGGATTAATTACAGAGATATTTTATTTAGGATAAAATATTATTTAAAGAGAGAAACTATTAATTTGGAATTAATCGATAAATTAATATATTCGATATATTAAACGAAATTGGATTTCGACGCGGAATTAAAATCTGATTTTAATTTAAGGCGAACGAATTAATTTAGAATTAATTCATTAGTGACGTTAATAGTAATTATGCTTGGCATGATTATTTAATTAAATTAGATTTAATTACGACGCAACGGAAAATTCGTTAATTTGGAATTAGCGAACCCGAGCCCGGGAGTGTTTGCGAGCGCATTCGCATTTCGAATTCGAGTGCCGCACGTAAATCACATCAAGCGTCAAATCGCTAGTCATATCTAGCGTCACATCATTCAACAATCAAGTGATAGATGTCTTTCACTTTGAGTGATTGACATCAGTCACTATTCATTGATTGATGGTGGTAGTTGGCAAGCTTTTTTTTTTGCTTGACTTTTTGAAATTGAAATATTGGTATATGTTTAATTATTTTGGAAAATCAATTAATATATAAAAAAAGGTAATTTCTTCTCTCTCTTTCACATAGCTCACGGTTTTGAGCTTTTCCCTCCTCCCTCTCACGGTTTTGGAGACCAACCTTCTTCTCTCTTCTTTTGTTTGGCAAGGCCGAATATAGCAAGGAAGAAGATGGTGATTTGTGGGAAATCATCAAGGTACTAGCACACAAAGAGGCATACAATGTGATAGGGAAACCATCTCATGAGCATGGAATCACCATTGTTGAAGCTTGGAGCTTGGAGTACACATAGAGGACAAAAAACCCACCTTGGCCGAGAGTTTCTTCAACAAAGAGGAAAAGGATTTTCTTCGTCGCATCCAATCCGATCAATATGAGTATGATTCCACCATTCTCCTTTGTGTATTCATACTTGTTTCATTGCTTTAAAATGATCCTTGGGACTTAATAGAAACCCAACAATGATATCTTGAGCCATTTGAGCATGAAACTTGATTATGGTTAAAATTGGGTAAAATGATTTTGAGCATGATTTTATGAAATTAGATGAATGAATATGCTTAAATTTTGTTGAATTGAAGATTGATTGGATCAATTTCATGAAAAATTGTTTGGAACAAATGAGAAGTAGAATGGATTTTGCTTCAAACTTACTAGGTAATATTTGATCTTCTTCTAAGTTATGTTCCTTTGTGTATTAGATGCATGATCACATAGTTTAATGTTGAAATAAGGCTAATCAATTGTGTTAGGATACTTTAGAAGTATAAACATAACGTGTTTATATATTAGGTCAAAGATGTTCATGTTAGACATGGAACAATTAATAAGAGTTTGGAACTCTAAATTAAAGCTTAGAGCTATGGCTACCATTCTAGATTCACTTGACCACCTTTAGGTGAACTAGAATTGTTTATGAGACATTTCTAATTGGGATTCTAAAATAGTTTTTGATTAGATTCAAACATGTGCATATAAGTATTTAGAATACATGTATGCTAGTTTTAAAATATGTATTGATGGTGGTTATGAAGTTAAAATTGGATTTTAATTATATTTCAAGTATTGGGAGAAAATTGTAAGTGTTTAGTAATGGTTTGAACTTGAAAATCACATTATGTCTGATCTGCGTCGTGACTCAGACCATTGCGCGTCATAACGCAGAGCTGCGTATCGCCACACCTAGACACTTACACGCGATGCTTAGACATTTTCGTTTAGCATGCTCTCGGCATTTAGGTGTCGTCGCGATGCCCAATCACTTACGTCGCGACGACTAGACCTGATTTATACTAAAACTTATTTTTCTCCGTTCCAGAGTTTTCGAACTCCGTTTTGGTCCCCTTTTTTTCCTATGGACTCGAAATGAAATGTAGTTTTATATAAAAAAAAAATTAAAATACACTCATGCGTGTTGCACGGGACTCTGATCTGACCCTAGGGGTTCAACAACTGCCCCAACATGTTGACCATACTATATTTTACTAAGAATCTTCTCAAGGTTCACGCTTTCCCAAAATCCTATCATACTTTCTTTTAGACTATACGTTCTATGACAGGGCATGTCGTTTCTTCTAAATTTGGCTAAACATACCGTGGATCCCAATCACTTTATCTCGTACAAGATATTAATATCTTATGATTCTAATCTAGGTTATGTTGGACTCCTTGATTCGACTATCTTGTTATTTCGTGATTTGTTTATTCTGTCAAATGGTATTCTTTACTTACTCAAATCCTTACTAGGCTCTAAATTGGGGGGTGATTTCATGCTTCTCAAGTCTGGTTAGGTGTCTATATACTTACTAAAGTAAGGCCACCAGAAGGAAGACTTTTCATTCACTTTGTCGGGACATGGGTCGACTACTCCATGACATAGGGGTCCATAACTTTTATCTGCTATTCTGAAGTCTTCATTTACGTTACTGTCTCCAAGCTACAATATCTATGTCATTATATGTACTGAACCTTCCTGTCACTTTCCATATCCTTCTTTATTGTTTTCCATATCCTATCTCTTAGCTCTAAGTGTTGGTTTCTATAATATGTCCCAAGGAAAGATTAAGCAATTGAAATACAACATTGAATATGTATATAAGATGAAGTATGGCGGAATCATACTTACATTGCTTTAGTGATGAACAAAATCAAACCAAAATGGAAGCTCCAAGGTTGGGATGATTCGGCCAAGATGAGAAGAGGTGGAAAGCTCCAAGCTTTGTGAATTCCTTGCTCTATGATGGTTTCCCTATCACCTCTTTTGATCCCTTGTAAGGTGCTAGCCTAGCATGTGAGTATATGTTCCAAACAACCTCAATATCTTCAAGTTTTAGACAACCAAAATGAAGAAGATGGAGAGCAAAAACTGCATGCAGTTTTCGGCAATGTGAGAGAGAAAAGAGAGTTTTGTTGTTTTTTTTGATTTTGTTACCAAAAATCAATTTATATTTATGCCATAATGTTTATTAAATTAATAATAAAATTATGACACCAACCATGCAATGGCTTAGAGTGTCAAACACTCAAATTCCATGCAAAACAATTGAGTGTATTGTACACTATCACCATGCAATGCATCATCAATAAAATAATACATATAATGACATGTGTCATGTGGGCCCCACACGTTTCCAAATGAAAGTGGGCCCACGTGCACTCACGCGTTCGGGTTCGATATTTCCGAAATACCGAACTTACGTCGCGACGTTAATTAAATCGAATTTAAATAAATAATCGCGCCTAGCGAAATTATTGTTTACGTCGCTAACGAATTAATTCTAAATTAACTCGTATGCCCGAATTAAAATCTAATTTTAATTTCGCGTCGAAATCGAATTTCGATTATTATATCGAATATAATAATTTCATCGATTAATTCCAAATTAATCGCTCTCTCTCTAAATAAGGCACTTTATCCGAGATAAAGTTTCTCCGCAATTAATCCAAGATTAATTAAGTCCGAATCAAATATCATAGGTGAATCTTCAGGAAGCGACCCAAGAGATCTCCAGATATGTTAGCAGTAAATACGGTCGTCGGATAATCCGAACACGCACGTACCTCGTACTACGTTCTTACCGATTCACAAGACAAGGTTGGCTTCTAGCAAAGCGCCATGCCTACCCAATTCTCCAGAAATATTCTTATAGGAATATAAGATCTATATCAAGCGTAGTATACCGTAGTATTGCGTACATCGATCCAGTATCGGATGATCACATGCTAGGCCTGGGGCTGGAGATGTGTCTGCCCCGTACGAAACATATATCGGACATCAAGCAACTAGTCTCTTTAAATCGGACAATCCTGACCTAGTCATATTGTCCCGACGGTTGCAACCTTTTATAGAGTACTAGTTCTGTGTCCTGCGTGATCATCACCTCCATATGTCTGAAGCGATACTTCCATCTTGACATCACATCCAGTACACTACGATTCTCGATAAACCCAGAAGAGGGGTACACAGAACCGGTTAAGGTCCCCAACCACCAAAACCAAAGTTTACCGATTGTCGCAAGTACTAGCGATGTAAGTCTCAGGTTAAGACCATATACACCTACCCTGATGCGGCCTCCCATAGACACCTAGACATACTACCAATGGGATTCTGCGGGGTCTATCCAGAGCGAAGCTGTTTTCCGTACCATCGGTAAAACACAACCTCCTATCGCACTTGCATAAGTATCCAATACTTAAATATATGAGAACTATGCCGTTGTGCCCTCACAACGTGCACAAGCGCAATACTAGTCTATTCCGCATTATCGATGTCCGATCTCGATAATACTCCGACTAGGGATATTAATGATTAAACTTTTATGGATTGATACTGTCTCATATAATCTCAATCCAGTACTAATCATATGGACTTTCGCCATTTATAAATCAAAGTAAATAATATTACAAAACGGCAAAAGGCAATTTCATTATCACATAGTTAATTTTGTACAATAATACAATATCATTTACAAACAGTGACGCTATGGGACACAATGTCTAACAATCTCCCACTTGGCCTATAGCCAGTCACTCAAGCATCTAATACCTGAACTATGTATGTGTCGTTCAAAAAAAAAAAAAACTTGCTGAAGAACAGCCTTCGTCAGCGGATCTGCAATGTTGTCATCTGATGTGACCTTCTCGACCTTTACATCGCCACGATGTATAATCTCCCGAATCAGATGGTAACGTCGAAGAACATGCTTGGACCGTTGATGAGACCTTGGTTCCTTAGCCTGTGCTATAGCCCCGTTATTGTCACAATACAATGGAACGGGCTCAGCTGCTAACGGAACTACTCCTAATCCGATTAGGAACTTTCGGATCCAAACTGCCTCCTTTGCTGCTTCAGATGCAGCGATGTACTCCGCTTCTGTTGTTGAATCGGCAACAGTATCTTGCTTGGAAGATTTCCAGCTCACTGCTCCGTTATTCAAACAAAAAATGTAACCGGATTGCGACTTGTAGTCATCCTTGTCGGTTTGGAAACTTGCATCGGTATACCCAGATACCGCAAGTTCTCCACCTCCATAAATTAAGAAAGCATCCTTAGTTCGTTTAAGATACTTAAGGATATTCTTAACTGCTGTCCAGTGACCTTCACCTGGATCGGCCTGATAGCGACTGCACATGCTCAAAGCATATGAGACATCAGGTCGTGTACATATCATGGCATACATGATCATGTGACTGCCGAGGCGAACGGTATCCGACTCATGTTGTCTCTCTCTTCCTGAGTCTTAGGACACATGTCCTTAGACAGAGAGGTACCACGTACCATTGGAACCAATCCCCTCTTGGATTGTTCCATGTTGAATCGCTTCAACACTTTATCAATGTATGTACTCTGGGAGAGTCCAAGTAGCTTTCTAGATCTATCCCTGTAGATCTTTATTCCAAGAATAAAGGCTGCTTCTCCCAGATCTTTCATGGAGAATTTTAATGAAAGCCAAGCTTTCACCGACGTTAGCATGGGAATGTCATTGCCTATAAGCAATACGTCGTCGACATAAAGGACAATAAAAGTAAGTGCTCTCCCACTAACCTTCTTGTATACACAAGGGTCATCTGCGTTTTGTACGAAATCATATTCTTTTATGATCTCATCAAAACGCTGATTCCATGACCGTGATGCTTGCTTCAATCCATAAATGGATCGATTTAACTTACAAACCTTGTTTGCAAGTCGTGGTACGATAAAACCGTCAGGCTGTTGCATATAAACATCCTCCAAAAGGTTTCCGTTAAGGAAAGCGGTTTTAACGTCCATCTGCCATATCTCGTAGTCGAAATATGCAGCTATTGCAAGCATTATCCGAATGGATTTAATCATGGCAACGGGTGAGAAGGTTTCGTCATAATCAATACCATATTGTTGACGATACCCCTTCGCTACAAGCCTAGCTTTGTACGTTTGTACGTTGCCATCCATGTCGGTCTTCTTCTTGAAGATCCATCTGCATCCAATAGGCTTTATGCCTTCTGGTGCATCAACCAGTGTCCAAACTTGGTTGGCGTACATGGAATCCATCTCGGACTTCATGGCATCTTGCCATAAAGCGGAATCGATATTTTGTATCGCTTCCTCATACGTAGCAGGTTCATTATCCTCAATAAGATTAATATCTACATGAGGTGAGATCAGGAACCCATACCTCTCAGGTACTGTTCTGACTCTCTCCGACCTACGCGGTCCTTGTGTATGTGAAGTTTGTGGTACAGACTCATCTCGGACGGTCTGTTCTTGTTCCGTCGTTGATTCATTGCCAGGAACAGTATCACTACGATATTCATCGAGTTCTACTTTCCTCCCACTTACCACTGCATTTAAAAAATCCTTCTCAAGGAAAAATGCTTGTAGAGCAACAAATACTTTGTTCTCTTGTGGGTGATAGAAGTAATATCCTTTGGTTTCCCTAGGATATCCTACAAAAGCATTTATCAGATTTGGGTTCAAGTTTGGTACCTTCCAAACGTTTAACATATGCCCAGCATCCCCAAATCTTCAGGAAAGAGAAACCTGGTTTCCTTCCTGTCCATATCTCATATGGAGTCTGTTCAACAGACTTCGACGGTACCTTATTCAAAATAAGTATAGCACTGTTTAATGCGTATCCCCAGAAGGATATTGGTAGCTCAGTGCGACTCATCATTGACCTCACCATGTCCAACAAGGTGCGGTTTCTCCGTTCGGACACACCGTTTAATTGCGGCGTTCCAGGAGGAGTCCACTGTGAAAGAATACCATATTCTTTCAAGTAATCTTGAAACTCATAACTTAAGTATTCGCCACCACGGTCTGACCGTAATGTCTTAATACTCTTCCCTGTTTGTTTCTCCACTTCGTGTCGAAACTCTTTGAATTTCTCAAAAGTTTCCGACCTGTGTCTCATAAGATACACATAACCGTAACGAGATGCATCATCTGTAAAGGTTACGAAGTAGTGAAATCCACCTCTAGCCTGGCTAGACATGGGCCCGCATACATCAGTATGAACAAGAGCCAACAATTCTGTGGCACGTTCATCTTTACCGCTAAAAGGTGATTTAGGCATTTTGCCTAAAAGACAAGATTCGCAGACGTCATATGAATTGAGATCAAATTCGTCCAAG